>JAVCKT010026974.1:60283-83274 GCA_032273925.1 Rhynchotus rufescens | reverse complement strand
GTTAAGGTTTTCAGTGTTTCCTGTTTTCACTCCCAGCTAGAGAAGTTTCTGCTCTGGGCATGTGTTCGATTGCCCATTTTAATGATCATGCTTATAGCACTTTGGCAAATGGGAGCGTTCCCTGTCTATCACTAAAGATATTTTTCATCAGAACTAATGCCCTTCCTCGGGCACCCGTCCCCTGCGCTGGCTCCCGGCCCGCTGTGTGCCCCGGAGCAGCGTCAGGGAACGCGGCTCGTGCTGCGTGAGCGCCCGTGTCCCGGGCACACGGGCACGCAGGCCAAGCACAGAGGTTTGCAGACTTCTCTCTTTTGGGGGAGAGATGGAAAGAAGGAGAATAGCAACATTATTGTTAGAACTTTTTAAAAATGTTGTTTGTTCTTAATTTGGGGTATTTGCGCTGTGGTTGTGAGCCGCTCTGTGGGTGTTAGGATCAGTGCTGAACTAGTGCTGCTAGGAAGGCTCCTTCCTTGCTCTCCCGACAGAAGCTGCCCTCTTACCTGTTCGTGGTGCGGCGCTGCAGCAGGAATAGAGGCTCCCGCCGGGGGGTCTGGGGACTCCTCCTGAGGACAGCAAGCCAGAAAGCAGCAGCGGCTGGTGCAGACGGAGCGAGGGGCCACGAGGAGCGCGGAGCTGCGGGCTCGGCGAGGGTGTCCGGCGGGCTCCGATAGCGCCGTATCAGCGCGGGGCAGGAGGCGCAGCCCTGCCCTCCGTGCGGCCGGCCCCGAGCGCCGGCCTCGGCGCCCGCTCCTCCGGCGCTTCCGCTCCTGCGCGCGCGGTGCGGGAGGCCTTGTGGGGCAGCCGGGTATTAATAGGCACGTTTGGGAATGGGATAATTCCGTCGGGGCGGGAATGGGGAGGGGGAGAGGGCGGCTGCCATGGCAGCAGCTCGGCCTGCCCGGCGCTTCCCTGCGAGACAGGGGGGTCCGGGGCAGCGCAGGGGGAGCTGCCGCCGGGGCCTCATAATGGCCGATCAGTGCGAGGGGCTGAAGGCCCCTCATTGAGCCCAAGGAGAGGGGGCTCTTTGAGGACACTTGCTTCAGGGTCCCTGTGTCCTGCCCCGTATAATTAGCCTCCATTTGACAGTGCTGAATAAAATTGATGCCTTTATGCCGAGGCGAGCACAGCTGCGTGTTTCCTTATAATGGGGTGCTGTCTGCCTTTTCTGGGCCCCGTCTGCGAGGACGGGAGCTCCAGCCCTGGAGAGAGACTCTTGCTGACGGCAGGACGCAAAAGTGGAGGGAATAATAGTGATACTTAGCACTTAGACAGGCGCCTGCCAACTGAGGGTCATCAGCGCCCGAGGTCTCCTGACAATATCTGTGTTGTTTCTTATCCTCATTTTACAGATCTAAGAGTGATTCACACGCTACACAATTTTGGAAGGGGCCCTGCAGGGAGCCCGCTTTTTAGCCCACTACTTTAGCCGTAAATCTGCCCTGCCAAAGTTTTTTGCCTGGTTTCTTTTGCGAATAACCCACAAATCCTAGTTTCACAAAGGTTATAATGAACCCTCCTCCGTTGTGGCAGGATTCCCTAGTTATTAATAGGGAGAGGGTGTTGCCTTTTATTTATTTATTTATTTATTTATTTCTCTTCTTTTTCCTCCTTACTCATCCTTCAAAAAAGACCTAGAACTGGAAAGGTCATGTAGGAGAATGGCAGGTGATTATAGATAGGAATCACTTCCCAGTGAGGAACAACTAAACAGACAAGGATTTGCCAGCCTGAGGAAGGGAGGATTGAAATGAGATGTGATGTGATCTGTAAAGTCTTGAGGGATATGAAGATGATGACTGTTGATTAAGTGTTTATTACCACCTCTCATGCAAGAACTAGAAAACATAAAGTTAGCTGGTACAGAACAAATAAAGGGGGATGCTTCACCATGCATTGTACAGTTGAGCTTTTTGTCAAAGTATGTTGTGGACACCAGAAGCTAATAGACAATGTGATTAGACAAATCTATGGAAAATAACCATGAAGGGATAGGAAATAATACCACACTGGCTCAAAAGGTACCCAGTATAGATGAGTGAATGCTAGGGGAGTATTCAGAGGACTTGTGTCTGCTCTATCCGTGTATTCTTCCCTATGCAACCACTGTTGAAGACTAAATTGAATGATATTCAGTCTGAACTGATAAGACTCTTTTGACGTTGCTTAAAGTACATTGTTTGAGGGGAAGAATGTACTGATGTCTTCCTTTCTTTTCTTTGTTCAATCAGGCATCTCTGCAGGCCATGCCATAACCGTGAGAAAGCTAAAGGCCTGGGAAAGTACATCTGTCAGAAGTGCCACCTGATAATCGATGAGCAGCCTCTAATGTTTAGGAACGATTCCTACCATCCAGATCACTTCAACTGCACCCACTGTGGGTAGGTCCTCATATTCAGACTCTAACAACGAAAGAGTCAAACACTGGACAGTGTTTGGATAACACTGTTAGTAACACTGTCCTTTCCGAGGCTTAAGCTGCCTTCACATCGTCAAACAGAAATTCTCTGAGGAAAAAGAAAAGGATTTGGAAAAGCTTAGTAGAATTGTTGTTTGATTTTGCTGTTTGATGCTCTTCAATGTTAAGCTTAAATAACACTATTTTATACTGACAGGAGAGAGTTGTTTTGCAGGAATTTACCTCAAAGGCCACATCAGTATTACAGTAATAGCATTGTCCAAACATAACTGTTGACAGAGTATTCAAAATAGATTGACTTTGCATTTCTGTTTAGAAAAAAAATATTTGGAGAGCTCTGTGTGTGTGTCTGTGCGGTGCAATCCAGTGCAGTACTGATCGCTCTCTGAGTTACTCCTCACAAAGGCGGTGCAATTGGAGCACAGCAGTCCCCTAGGGAGGGTGTCACTGCTGAGGAATAAGGTGATTTGTTCGGTGCTTCTGTACTGAGCACTGCTGGAATGCTGCTTGCACCTGAGCGGTGGCGTTCAAGGACAATTTGAGTTCATGACACTACATCACTCATATTTTGCCAGAGGATCTAGCTGTATTTAGACGTGATGTATCACATAGGTTCTTTTGTCTACCAAACAAAAAAAAAATATAAAAATAAAAATTAGCTGACTATAGCTGTATTTCACTAGCATAATTTACTATCTTATGATTTATAGTATAAATGTCGACAAAATGTGTCTGCTTTCAAGCTTAGTCTCCCAGAGCTTCCTCTCAGACGCTGGAGAGCTGCTATCTGAGGAGCGTGTCTGTGTTTTCAGGAAGGAGCTGACTGCCGAGGCGCGGGAGCTGAAGGGAGAGCTCTACTGCCTGCCTTGCCATGACAAGATGGGCATCCCCATCTGCGGAGCCTGCCGCAGGCCCATCGAGGGGCGCGTGGTCAACGCGCTGGGCAAGCAGTGGCACGTGGAGGTGAGGCCTCTTCCTTCCTTTTCTAGGTTGCATTAAAGCCTTGGCTCTTGCACTGAGCCGTCAGCTGTAGCTGGAGATGCAGGTGCTTCCCCGGGCTTGCAGCAGTTGCTTTACCTGCCACTGCTAAAGTTGCTTTTTCTTCCACAGCATTTTGTTTGTGCCAAATGTGAGAAGCCGTTCTTGGGGCACCGACACTACGAGAAGAAAGGACTGGCTTATTGTGAAACTCACTATAACCAGGTAAGTTCTGCATCTGTAGCTAGGTGCTTGTTTTGACTGGCATGTTTTAGTAATTTGAATTTTAGATACGAAGCAAAAGGAAGAAATTAGAACTTAATTAAGAAAAAAAAAGATGACTCTTGGTAGAAGTAAAACGTAGCGCTGATAAGAGAAGTAAAAACACTGACCACGTGTTGCATGTAAAATCCCTGTAATTGTACTCTGAAACAACCGGTGTGGACTGTTTGGATGACTACTGGCTCCTCTAAACCACTAGTAAAATGTCTTCCATGGGCCAATCCAAAAGTAATTTTTTCCATATGACTGTAGTGAAAAACTGACTTCAGCATCTTTTGTCAAAAATTAGGCCCTCTCTCTTGTAAAAGATAAAGTGTTAGGGCTTTAGAAGTAGCCCTGGGCTTTGTTTTGACGTGTCTGGCTTAGCTTCAGGAGATAGGGATTAGCTTCAGCCTTCAGTAGGCATCATACTGCACTGATTCTCTCTTCCTCAGCCACGTGTGCAGGACTTAAGGATCACATAACAGTGGTGGAGTGTGAGGCATCAACAAGAAAGGTCCTGAAGGATTTAATGGTACAATATCCAAGTGAATATAGACTATTTGGCAAGGGTATGAGAAGTTATTCAGAAGATTTAGACCAGTGTATCTGGGGGCTTTTGCAGTGGCTGGAAACTCGGTGATTGTTAGGGTTTAATGTTTGCACCAGCTGTGTGAATTGGGGAGTGCAGACAGTCGCATAAGTTCCTGTTCTCATTTCTCTTGCTGTGCAGCTCTTTGGAGATGTCTGCTACAACTGCAGCCACGTGATTGAAGGCGATGGTAAGCGTCGTCTCTCCCTGTTTTGCTCTCTCCTGGGTTGCTCTCCCTGGCCCGTTTGTCAGTGCAGCTGTTGCAGTCGCACAGTTGCAAGGCCCCAGTGTTTCTGCTCACATCTGGCCTCATTTGAATTTGGACACAAATCCAAATTCACATAATCTGGCAGTTTATTTTGTACTTTTGCTTTTGCAGTGGTATCAGCCCTTAACAAGGCCTGGTGTGTGAATTGCTTCTCCTGTTCCACCTGCAACATCAAGCTAACACTGAAGTAAGTCAGCGCTTGTGGCTGGGCCGCAGCGAAGCCCCTTGCCCCTGAGACAGGCTGGCAGCTTGGGGCAGCTCTGAGCTAGGGCCTCTGCAAGGATAAGCTCATCAGAAATGCCTTGCTCTGTAGGGGAAAGCTACTTTTAGATCCCACTGATTTCAGGACTAAAGGGGCCTGGGAGCCCGCAGCCCCTCTAATTTATTTTCTTTCATTAATCTATTTTGTAGGAAGGTTGTCAGGGGAGAACTCATTGAGGAGTGCAGAAGGAAGGCTGAAAACTTTAGAGTGACTGCCTGTCCTGAAATATCTGCAGTTTCCCTCTGTCCTTTGTTTGGCTGTTCTTCTTAGTGATGGTATTGAAAAAATGCTTAAAATATTTTGAACGAAAATGTTTTGCTAGTTGCCTCCAATTGGCAGAAGAGAGCAGAAAATACAGCAATCCAACATTTTCCTTTTTCACATTCAAACCCTTACCCTGTTATGCTGGTTTGGCCCCACTGGCTTTGTATTTTAAGGAGCTCTAGCTCATCACGAAGAGGAGCTTTGAGGAGACATTTCCATTCTTAGACAGCATATTATTCTAGACTACTACATACAAATTGAGAGAAAAATCTCATTCTTTAGTAAAGTAGCAGTACCAGAGGCTCCAATTCCCTGATGAGAATCTCATCTCTACTTGCATGACTAGATGAGGAAATGCATGATTTATACATGCAGTAATGCAGTAAACGCAAATATATATATATATATATATAGACAGATATGTAAGACATATAGTTGCAAATATTTTAATAGCCAATTTGTTTGTTTTAAAGGAATAAGTTTGTGGAATTTGATATGAAGCCTGTATGCAAGAAGTGCTATGAAAAATTCCCTCTGGAGCTGAAGAAGCGCCTGAAGAAGTTGTCTGAGCTGTCATCCAAGAAGTCACATCCCAAAGCTCTGGATTTAAATTCTGCTTAAGCAGGTCTCTCAGTCTGGTGGCTGCACTCTCACAGTCACCAATTGCTGCTCACAGCAGCTGTTGATAACAAAGGAAATTGTTAAGAACAATTCAAACCAAAGACCAGTAGTACCTTCCCCTGCTTCTGCTGACACAGCTTGCGTCTTGGCTCTCCCTCTTCTCAAGCAGCTGTCTGGTAACTCTGGCAGAAAAAAAAAAAGATCTGAATTCTTCTCAGCAGTTTACAGGCTACCTGTTAATTTGTTCGTAACAGCTTACGCTGCCTTGAATTTTACCCAATCTTTTTCTCCTCAGTTGAACCATAATTCTCTCTGTCTCTCTTACAGTCTAAGGAACTTGGAAACAGTGAACAGGTACAGGGTTGGAGGAAACGTGTGGTTAGCTCTTTTTTGGTTAAAGCATAGAAGTTTCTCCTGCTACCCTGCATGAAGAAGTTTTATTTTTAAAAAAATCTGTAGGCTACCATACATATATACTAGACATGTACTACATATGTAGAATGCACTGTTTTTTGCCCCGATTGCTGGTGGTTTGCAGGTTCCCAGAGCGAACCCAGAGTCAATGGTCTGAACATCTGCACCGGTGGCAGCGCTGGGAGGCAGCGGAGGGGTTTGCTCTGCTGCTTCCCCCTCCGCCCTCTCTGTGGCCACGTCACCTTCTGCAGATTTGGGGCTTTCCTGGAGTAGGAGGTGGCTGGGGGAAGGACAAATTCTGTTAGGATTTTGCTCTGTAATTCATCTTTTCTCTCTATATCATGGGCACTTGAACTCAGAATGGACAGCACAGTTCATGTGCTACCCACTGGCACAGCTGACACGTCTAGATGTAGTGTGGCTGGAGCTCTGATTCTTCTCTTACCTAATGAAATCCCTTTGGTAATATGGTATTAATTTAAGCATTGCAGTTTCAAATTCAATCCTTCCGACTCTATCTGAGAAGGGAGTAAACTTTCCAAGGTTCTCTCTAGAAAGTCCAATGACATGAAGTTTTTTCTAATATTTGTAACAAATTTCTAACAGTTTGTAACAAATGTAATATCATGCAGGAAAAGCAGGAAATATTTTTTCCTAAAACTTTAACCTGAGTTTCCCAACAGCTTCTTAAGATCCGAGTGGCTTAAAGTGAGTACATCAGACATGAACTGTAATTTTTAAATATTTAAATTTTAAGAACAGTTTTGCCTGGAGGTTTCTCTCTGTTCTATAGTTTTGCCAATCACTGGTGCAGTTTCACTTGTCCTTTTTTTCTCTGCTAGGAGACCCCAGGTGCTGAGAGATTTATTAGTGTTGAACATTCTCAGTATTTCTTTAGCAGAGCTGTTGCTGGGTCCACCCTTTTGGAATAATCGTGGTGAGAATGCAGGCCCTGACCCTCGCATGGTTTAAATCTCCTGTGAAATGGACAGTTTGCTGTCTCTGATATGCTCTGCAGCCCCAGGTGAGTTAGCTAGCGAGAAGCCAAAGCTTCGTCACGTTTTCGGAATGTGAGCAGCAAGTGGTTTGGGGCAAAACCTGAATCAAAACTCTCTTCACTGCCATCATACTCTGCCCAGAGCAGATCTAAACAAGGTAACAGCTAGAGTACAGATAGCTGTTAGCATGCTTGGCGTAGCTACTACCCGTGGAACTGCACCAGTGAGATCACCGCAGGGTGGGCTACCCAGGCTGGCTGTGTGCACAGGAGAACCCCAAAAGCAAGACCATACCTAAGATTCTGACTTCCCTAATTCAGGTTTTCTTTACCTGCCTTGCTCTTTGCTTTGCTGAGTTGCCGTAAGCATTTAACTAAGATATTCAGCACCACTCTAACACCTGGCAGAGGAGATGGACTTCAGTCAAAGTTAGAACTCTTCCATCCTCTTGTGACCACCTGCACTGTAGATTACAGTAGCATTGGCTTTTGTCACTTTGGCTTTAGGAGAACAGGTGGCTGATCTTTCCAGCCTTTAAGTGATGTTTCAGATAAGGGCACATAGTGCACATAGAGCACAAAGAGCTTTCAGCGCAGTAGCGTGTGGCCAGCCAAGGACCAGGCTTGCCGGCCTGGTTGGCACTTGGCTCCCAAAGCTACTGAGCAAGACACAGTTTGTTATATTATACAGATTCTTCTCCATGTAAAACATGCAACCCTGCTCCTCCAGTCTTGGTTGTAGACCAAGCCTAATGCCAAGTCTGAGCAGCAATTCTGTGCCTTCAGCTTCCTCAGAGCAGTATTACCTACTTGTAAATATGGAAAGACTATGCAACTAGCAGGCAATAGAAAATGTGCTTTCAGTGGCCCCTTTCAGCAATGGAAAATGCATGTACCTAGAGCTGAATGGAATTACTTTTCTACTACAGGTGAATTAAGATTAAGTGAAGATTAAGATTAATTAAGATTAAGTGCAAGCTGGAAACTGAGTAGCCCTCGTAAGCCTCAGTGTTCAAAGGGCAGCTGATACCATTCTCTACAGCAGACTGCTCAGTTCGCTAGGATCTGGATTCTGTTCTTATCCTCAGAGCATTTCCTAAGACTAGTCAAGGAAAAAGTCACTGTAGTCTCTGATCCATTTCATAGTGTTGTCTTAATATTTCCTTAATTATGAATTCATAATTTTCAAAATTGTCTTTATTTCACTCCAGCTACCCACAGCTTGCAGTGTGCGTATTTCTGATGTCCATTTTGAGAGACGGAGGAATCAAGAGAATAGGAGAAAAACAACTTACAAAAAGTTTGAAAAAATGCATCTTTTTTAAAAAAGCAATAGTAGCAGGTACCGCAGCGTTATGAATTTTCCTTGGTGTGTTGCTAGGCTGGCATTATTGTTCGGAGTCAGGATCTTGGTCGGCAGTGTAAGTTTAGAGGTGCCTGCCTTGTTTGGGGTTTTTTTTCCATTGCTGTGAACGGATGCTGGCCAAATCCGTCATGGCTATCACCCCACTGAAGAGCACAGATTTAGATCAAGGTTGAAGCTAGCTCAGAAGTCTTTCCTTATTAAAAGCTGCTGTCTTATTATATAATTTTATAGTTTACATTTATATTTATATATACTGAATTAAATCACTAATATTCACTGAGTACACTTGAAAACAGTAAAGCTTTTCGAGATCACAGCACGTGAGGCTTATTTGTATTCAAAGCGTATGTTAATTACTTGTTAATTACTTTATGCCACGCTAGTCTGCTCTCTCGAGCTTGAGTCCTGCTCTCGTTTTTTACAGTAATCTGGGCAACGGAGGCAAATATTAAATCTTGCCCAGCAGACTGCCCCTTGTGCAGCAGGGGAGCTGGGCACAGGCAGCGGGCAGCAAATGCCACCCCGCTGGTGTGGGGAGCACTGGTTGGTGCTGAGGGTGCTGCAGAGCGAGGAGAGGCCCCGGCAGCTCCTCCCCTGAGTGCAGCCCTCGGTGAGGGTGAGGGCACCCTCACGCTCACTTAGTACAGCTGGCTTGAGCTCCCTAACCAAAACACGTGGCTGTGGATTAAAATGTTGTAACACTGTACTTGTTTATATTCTTGTAATAAACTTGGATACATTTTGAATCTTCACGCTTAATACAAATGTGTGAAAGGCTGTATGTTGTAAAGTAAAACTGGGAAGTCACATTTGCAGTGGTGAGCCGGAGTGAGTGCTCCAGGACCTGGAAGGATTGTCTAGGTTTGATTCTGTACTGTGCTGGATTCAAGTTTTGGATCCCTGCTGCTTTTATGGTGATGTGCTGGTTGATGATGATGATGACGATGTGCTGAAAGAAATACCTTTATTTCAGAGGTTAGGCCATGCAAATCCTACTGGGTACATGAAAAAGCAGATGGGAGCTGCCTGTGCTAGGTGGTTGGTAGGTTTACGGTGCATGGATCTGGAGTGAAGACTTGCTTGATGAAAAAGACCTCATGAGGTTGATTTTTCTACAATGTTTATTTAAAAAACGGGACCAATATATGTCAGCTGCAAAATGTCCTTTGTGGAGGCACGAGGCAGAAGGCTTCCCAGCTCTGCGTGGCTAGACCAGAAACAGGATGAGCCAACACCTGAAGCCGGTAGTGTCGGGGCTTCCATGGCCAGCAGTGGCCGTTGCTGCAGGAATGCTCAGCTGCTTGCGAGAGGGTCAGCTGTCCTGACAAGCGCGGCGCCCACCGAGGTGCACCGGGCGAACGGGGCGCCTTGCCGTGCCGCGCGCGCCCGGCGCTCCCGTTAGAGTCGGGGTTGCGGCGCGCACCTCTCCGAGGGCACGAGGGGACCGCGGCGCCTCCGCGGCAGCTGGGGGAGAGGAGCAGCAGGGCTGCTTTCCAGCACCGCCGGATGGTGTCTCGAGGAACCGGAGGAGGTTCCTCAGGAGGGGCCGGATCAGCCCTTGCTCCCCGCTGGAGCAAGTGTCCAGGCTGACGTGTGTACGGCCTCCGGGCCCCTCCTGTGCGGCCCAGCTCGTGGGTTCATAAAGGACTACGTGGAGAACAAGTGCTAGACCACGCTCTACGGCTGAAACGATCTGATAAACAGGAAATGGAGAAGATGGAGATAAATTGAAGCTATTAAAATTAGCAGCTGACATTCGTTTGCCTCGTGAGCGAATGTCTGCATAACTCCAAGCTGAGAACATGGTTATAGAGAAGAATGTCCCTTTTCAACAGCTGTCTGTTAGACCAAGTTTTTTAGTGCTGGTTTGCCCTGAATAGCACAGCTATAACTTGAAAGAGGAGCTACTGAGTAGAAGTAATGGACTCAAAATCCAGACCCCTTTCTTGAACCTATGTATGAGGAAGTAGTCGTTAGTTTCTGAGTGCAGGAAGAACTGTGGAAGAAAGAAAAGCATCTAATTTAACCAAGGCAGCGATAAGCCAGCAAACAGCCCGAGAGGCTGGTGACACCCACGAGTGACACTGATGTGGTGACAGTAACTGTCTCTTTGTCTACTATAATTTGCAGCACACAGCCTAGTGAAAGAAGGGTGAAAAACCAGTATTACTTGTCAGAGGTGGTCAATTATCCTACTGTCAAAGCACATTTCTCCACTCTTAGAAGTTTCCATTAGGAGGAAAAATATTACCTTTATTTGCAAAGACTCAGAGAATTTATGTATTTGGTAAGAGCACATGAAATGAGGGTAACTTTTCTCTCCAAAGGGGAAAAAAATAAGAATGACTCTCTTTTCAAGATTGGAAGAGACCCCTATCAAAAGAGGTTTTAAGATTAGTTTGGGTTTTTTTTCCCCTTTTACCTCTAAATGAAAAGTTTGAATGGAACATGCTCCATTTAAATAAGACACATTTGAAAAATGTTGACCACACGTGTTGCCTTGAGCTCTTCGTGTGGCAGTATGTGAGCGGTGCAGTCCGTTCCGTGCGTGATCAGAAGCTGGTCAAGCCCCATGAAGCTCAGTGTGTCTAAACTGCTGTTGGTCCTGGGGGAGGGAGCTGGGGGGTTTGGCACAGAGACAGCCCCGCGCTCCTCAGGCCGGCAGGTTCCTCTGCCTGTTGACAGCGCTCATGAGCAGCCGCACGTAGGACGTCAGCAGGTCGTCCATTTTGTAGCCCTGCCAGAGAAGAAGGAAAAATTAGAAATCTCTCCAAGAGCTCCAGAAGCAAAAATAACCTCCCTGTGGTGTTGTTTTCTCCTGCATGGACAGCTCTTATCTGTCGTTGTTTAGAGGATTTAGCTTTTCCTCCATCTGCTCTTCCCTTCATGGTTTTACAGAAGGCTGCAGAACATCAGCATTCAACCCCAAATTTATTCTGTAACTTGCTATCTTGTGCTTGGGAATCCAGGCTTTCCTCTGAGAGAAGTTTTCCCCATTTTTGTTTTTTTAAGGTTGTCTTTACAAGCTCATCTTTAAATATGAATACAGGGATGCTTGCCCAAACCCGTGGGCAGTTGGGGAAGCAATTCCTAGGAAAGGCAGGAACCCTCATTCAAAGGTGCACAGTCGTACAGTGGTGGTGTCGCTGCACGGCTGAAGTATTTTGTCTTCATGTCTCAAGTAAGTAGTTTTGATACATGGGAAGAACTGGGGCAATTACCATTTTTCCTTATCTCTTTGGCCTATTTCTTTGCATCCAATGACATTATATAGCACGGAACTAATTCTAAACTAATTCTGCCAGTTACATTGGCATAACTACTTCTGTGCCTGCATTCATTGTAAAGCCTGTTTTGGCCCCTGGCTTTCTAAGTTCTGGACACAGGTAGCGAAGTTTCTCTTACCAGAGATGTCTCACACAGGATCCTGCTTCCTCGTACCAGGTTTCCTATTGTCATGTGGAAGTACGTGCTCCCGCTGCTCCAGTTGGAGATTTTATTGAAGGGGTAAACTGTTAAAATATCCTGCAAGGTGAAACAAACCAACGTAACTTACCTATGAACCGATTCTCAAATGAAAGCAGACTGTCACTTAAGAAAAACTGCAGACCTAGAGCCTCCTTTTTGTTTCCTGCTTCGTAGATGCAGTGGATCAAGGTAGGACTTGCATCCATACTTTTTATTTTTTGTATTTGGTTTATTGGCTTATTGTATTCTCACCAAGCAGATGAAGAGACTTTATTACGTATTGATCTTTGTCTTAGCACACTACCATTATATATACAGTAACATAAAGCTCAGGTTGATCCCCCGTTAAAAGCAAATACTGAAATTCATAAGTTTTTTGCTTACGATCTGGGTATGTCCAGGTTGGCTGGTGGGGTTAGAGAGCTTGTGAATGCTAAGACTCTAATTTGATGTAATCTGTAGACAAATAGCATTTCCTGTAATGGATTTTCTTCTTTTGAAGTAGGTTTCTCAGTACACTGTCCACTCATCTGCCTTATCCTGATCCTACCGCTTTGTCCAGGGCTATCCTGATAAACACTTTTTTCTTTTTTCTTTTTTCCCCAGAGATGCTCTAGTGCAAAAACCAACAAAAAGATCTTTGAGGCAATAACACATTCTTCACTTTCACACAGAAAGCAAATAGGGGGACCTCATCCTCTCCTAACATTCAAGGAGAACTGACTTGCTGTCTGTGAAGTAGCACAGTCACTTAAATCCTTCATTAGAGCAGCCTAGTTATGGTAGGTGACATTAATTAGAGGACTAGACAAACTCTGGAGAAGCAAATGTTACCTTTGTCTTCTGATTTATCACGGAGACTCCTTGCTTGTTGATTGCAATCAGCACAATCTCTGGGAAATTCGGCTCCGAGGTTTGCTGTAGGTGAGCAACAAAGCAAGATACGTCCAAAAAGTAACATGTGATTTATGCTAAGTCACCTTTAATAATGTCTAGTGCTGCTTTTCCTCATGACCAGGTCAGAGAACTGCAACCTCAACCTCTTTAGTATTACGTAATTGTTTTAAACTTTTTTGGCTATACATTGAAGACTTGAGCAACCGTTACATAAAAGCAGAATCAGATGTGTTAGCTTATCTGATAATAGTTTCAATAGTTGGATGCAAGACTACCCTTTTGGTGAGAAGTTAATGAGGAGAAATTAAAGTTACAAAGCAGGAAGTGATCCCTCCTGGCCTCTACTGCAGAATGAGAGGATTAATACAGTTCTGATCTGAGGAGAAAATCCCCTCAAGAGCAAGTGGGATTTTACAGCATTTTTGTGTGGACAAGAATGACAGGACAGTTAAGTGTCTACATCTTCCGCTCAACATATACACTGCCGAGGGATTACTTCTGTATTTGCAGCTTCATCCCTTCCAGGAACTGGAACAACAACATAATCGGTAAGCAACGGGCATAGCTCAGGAGGTGTAAAAGAAATGGAAGGAATTCTTCAGGAAATGGTGGGAAGCCAGTTTCGTTGGCACGCCGGTTTGGAATTACAGTCAACTCCTACTGCTAGTCGAGGAGCAAAGCCTTTTGTGCAGGCTCTTAGACCTACCTTGACCTCAAAGAAGGCCGATCCGAATGTTGGCCACCGATAGACCATTTTGAGGAAGGCAACCTTGGCCTCGTCCACGGTTTTTCCCTCGTGTTTGTTGTACGCTGCAGTAATGCTCTGTGGAGGAAAACAGAGACAGAGCAGAGTTTGTAGGAGATGGGCTAGAGACAAGCAGCAAGTCTCGATCAGCAAGTTCAGGCTTGTGCCCACATCAGCAGAAGAGACGTGATGGAAGCCATAGCAAGGTACTGGTTTTTATTTTCGTGGTGCATTTTCATGTGTTTCCTGCCAATAAATTGGATGAGAGAAGTGCAGGAGCACAAAGGAATGGATTCCAGGGAAGAGGGATAATGTGGGATGAAACTTCAGAGAGCCAGTGTTTCCACAGGTATTTATCTTATTTTCTATTGCAAAATACAAATCTTGCCTTTGTATCTGAAGTGGTGGCCAGTGTCCCTCACTGGATTAAGAATACCTGCTAAACCCTTCTTGTCTTTTGAATGAGCAAAGAGCTGTCTGCTATGAGCAGCGCACACCTGGTGCAAAGGGACTGATTGGCCATGACCTGCTATGAAATATGTAAGACTTGCACCACTTTTCAGTTTCTCTATGAGATCCTCAAATCCCCACAACTGGCTTTCCAATGTCTAACTCTGTCTTCTGTTTGTTTCTAGGCACAGACCCACAGTTCTGTCTCCACAGAAAGCACACATCAGCCTTCCAGGTATGCAGGCTTGTTAGAAAGGCTACGAAGGGCTCGTTAGAGAGGATGAAAAATGTAGATTCTAACAGGCAAAACAGCAGCATCCACTAGCATCACTCTGCAGTGCTTTCAAAACCTACCAAATCAAAAGGTAATGTGGCTCCAGGTGTTTCTTCTGGAGCTTTTTGGAAGCAGTATGGCCAGGGAAAGCCTTAACTAATGCTGAGACTCCTACCTTCTTCCACTCCTCTGGGGAGACTGCTCGCAGCAGGTTGTCGGGCACCAGCTCCCGCAGGATTTTGGGGATGTTGGCCAGCTGTGAGCGGTCCGTGTTGAAGCGCACCTTGTAAATGAGCCCTGCGAGCTGCACAGCTTCCTCCTTGGAGCACTTGTGGTAGCCTCGGAGGTACTTGGGCAGCTCCTGCAAGAGACCGTCTCTGAGCGCACACGGCAGGAGCAGGTTCAGTTTCTAGAGAACTGAATGGATGGTGTGGCCTGCCTTTATAGCTATGCCCTCGGGAGCTTGTTACCTGGTGGTAATGAAAAATTGAATCTGCTTTCAGGTCCTTCCCAGGAATTACATTCAGCCACAGCTTTCTCATGAAATAAACCTCGTAAGGCAGAGACAGCGGCGTCCCTAAGGAAACAACGCTCTGTTAGCACGTCCTGCCGTCCTGTGGTTTGTAACTGACTGCTGAGTTTCCTCTTAATAATGAATGTTGTTCCTTGCTGCACAGGGGAGTTGCTGTCTCAAGTGCTGCACCCTGAATTCCCTTACACGGATGCAGGTACGTTCTCTCATGGCTCTACTGAAAAGAACAGTGATTTAGTCTACACATCTCTATGCTGTGAGTTAAATCGGCTGTGAGGAAAAGGAAGCTAGAAAGTCCTTGGTGCCTAATGATTCAAGCAACTGAACCGTAGCTTTTCTGAAATAAGCCAAGGTCATAATGGTTGAGTATGAAATTCAGGTGAAGTCTGAGTTAATGCAGATTTTAAAATGTAAAGTTATCCATGGGGGAGCATTGCTGTCATTGCAGTTAAATGGCTTTATTCTAAGAGCATGCTCCCTTGGCAATACAACTTGGGCTCTGATATCAACAGGCTGTGATCGAGATAGCAGTTTTCTAAGGACCCACAGAATGGGAGCAGCACTATGTCAAGAGCCTACCTGACAGGGATTTGCTGATACCTGGTCTGGCTATGCCTGAGCCTTGGACATTAAACAGGAGTGACCACCTGTAATTTGTGTGCATCCAGCTGCAGTGTGGGATGCAGCAGGTCAAGGCTTAGCAGGCACAGTGGGGATGGGCTTACAGTTGGACTTGATGATCTTGAAGGTCTTTTCCAACTATTATGACTCTGTGATTCTATGATTCTTGGCACCAATCTAATTCCCAGTGAGATCCCCAACCAAACATTTCTGATGTGTTTCACACCAGTGACTGGCTGATGACACCTTCCTTACCATCTTTCACTGGTTTGCTCTTCCTGTTCCAATCTGTCACCTGTCTCAGCGAGTCAAAGAAGTAGTCTGCTTCGTTCTGACTGATCACCTGGAAGAAGCCAAGCAGTGAACAGGGATGATGGTAACAGTAGATCAAATAAAATACTGCTGTGCCAACATACCCAACTAACAGGCTGCATTATCTTTCTCTGTCTGTAGTGAGAGAGCTAAATGGTGGCAGTAAAGACAGAGACAAAGGTTTTCATTTCATGGGATTTTTATTCTATATTCTGTTTTTGGTTTTTTTTCCTCCCTTCATCTTGCCTGCATTTCTTTCCAGCACTTACTGAAGGCAACTGAATGCCTGCTCTATTCCTAGCCATCTTCTTCTCATAAATAATGATTTTGAGAATTGGATTCTCAAAATTAAGTGTCAGGTGCTGAAAGTTCTAGTCTTAAATTGTATTCCCTCAGTAAGACAGAAACTATGTTCCTTGGCTTAAGATACGGTGGTTTAGGTGATCTGGGCAAGTAGAGGAGAAGCAGAGAGTTTGGCTACTCTGCTATAGCTGAGAAGAGTTACCTTGTCTGCAATCTTGACAAAGAGGCTGAAGCCTTCCCAGGAGCTGAGCTGCAATTTGGAAGCAATATTCTGACACAGAGTCCGGATTTTGGTGTTTGTTCCCACATCGAACGCCTACGAGAAAAGAAGCTGCTTGTTATGTGGCAGAGAGGGGGAAAAAAGAGAAATACTGTAGATCTTGAGATATGCTCCTGCATGAACACAGCAGGTGAAGGCTGAGAAACCAGAAGTTCTCACCTGCTCTGTGTCATTGGGGAGGCAAATCTTGAGTGAGATCTTGGTGTTGTTCTGCAAGATGGCATCAACCTCCACAGGGTGAGGGGCCCACTTCCTGGAGCCACTCCTGGAAAAAGCCACCACCACCACAAGAGATGTCAGTGCTGAATGCTTATTCAATCCCTGAGGAGCTGAACAACAGGGTAAATTCCATCCAAAATGCTATTACTGGGCCTGGAGGGGGTTCTAATCCTTAATGCCAATTCAGCATATTAACAGAGTGAGAAATAGAGGGTCTTATAAGCACAGTATTTTAAAAGTCTCGGCAAGAAGTTTGCATGGAGAAGGCATCTTCCTAACCAGTTCTGTTATCCCCTTGAGTGTACTCAGCAACACTGTTCCTTCCTGAAGTGTGACGACAAGGGCCACTCAGACTTGAGGAAGCTCTCTAGGGTGAATGCCCCATCGCGTGCCCCTCAGCAGGACAGGTACTCCAGGGCAGATGGAGGGAAATGCCAGCTCCTCTGAGGTGCCCTCATGCCCACAGCCAGCTAAAGCTCAGGGTTTTGCTCATTTGGGGCTCACAGCGAGTAGGAACTGGCTGCGTTGCTTCTTTCTTCCCAGGATCTACTTTGTAAATGTAAAAACGTATGTTAAAAAAAATAGAGAAAAGAAATAGTCCCAGTATTTGATCTGCTGTGATTTTCTGGGCACCAGATTCATGATTCCTGCACATGCTGTCTAGCTGTGTGCAAGGCGTTTACCTCATCACTCTCTGAATTCTCCGACTGCAGTCCAGGGCCAGGGGCTCTTTCTGTCGCGTTTCCATGAATTTCTGGGCGTGCTTCAGCAGGGACTTGCTGGGCGGGAAGAGGCCGGTGCAGAGCCACAGGAGCTGCCAGCCCCGGGTCACGCTGTACCTGGGAACACAGAGCCAGGGCCCCGCTGCGGCCGCGCGCAGCCCTCCCCTCCACCAGCAGCAGCTCCAGGGAGGAGATCCAGGCTTTCCACGGCCTGGCTGTGCACTGACCCCAGCCCGTACACAAAGATAATTCCAAATCCGGACTGATGAATATTCATGCCAGTTGCAAATCTCATGAATAAACATACGCTCCAGTTTATGATCATGGCAGGAGTGTCCCCACTGTCATCCTCTTTGTAAGCCACTGGCAAGGCTCTGTTTCAAGCTCCCCTTTATTTGAATTGTGCTTTCTCAGTGGTTTGGATTCCTTTCCACTCTGTGATCAAGGGCTTTGCTTGACACTTATTTGTCCTAATGTGCGTTTCTGCTCTGAAAAATGACCACGGGGGTGGCACTGTATGTTGAGGCAGTTGCATCTGTTAAAACTCCAGCTCAAGTTTGTGCTCTTTGCAGGCAGCTCTTCCAGGCCTGCCCCTTCTGCCAGTGCAAGCTTTGGTGTCCCCCTGTCAGGGGTAGGAAGGACTCTGCCCCGAGGAGGAGGCCAGAGGCTCCTCCAGCCAAGCCAGGAGGGGCAGAGCGCGGCAAGCAGCGGCCCCGGGGCGCTCCCAAATGCCCAGTGCAGCAGCTGGGTGCTGGTGAGGAGAGCCGGCGGCTCTGCTTCCCAAGGCTCGGCCCAAGAAAGAGGCCTTGGACTTTTCCCTAGTTACTTTTCTGCTCGCGCAGACCATAAAACACTGTTTTAATCCCATTTACGCTCTATAGATCTGTGATGTTTGTGCCTGCGTGAGAGCAGGATGTGGTCCATAGGGCAGCAGCCTGGGAAGGATGAAAAAGCCTGGCTTTTTCTGGCTGTTCTAATGAAAATATATGGAAATAGGCACTTTTCAAGCACTGTTTTTTTCCACATCAGTGATCTTGCTCAAAACAGTGAATGATCTACAGGGCGAAACGGGTAGGGGTACAGCAAGAATGGCACTGGCACCATGGTTACACAGCATGCACTGAACAGCCCGTGGGATTCACGGCGTGCAAGAAAAAGTAACAGATAATAGTCACCCTCGTGGCAAAAGTTCCACAGAGTTTAACAGGCTTTGAGGAACGGCAAGAAAGAAAATGATCAAATGGATCGATTGGATCAAATGGAAGCTCCTTTTCTAACTTTTGCAATGACACATTACTAGGAATGCTAGCAATTGACACCCATTTTCCTCAACAAAATGAACTGTTTTACTAGTATTTCAAGCCCTTTACAGTCCAATTCCCCAGAAAGTGGATCAGCTTATCCATTTGACAGGTGGGAAGGAGAGCCTGGGCCCATCCGCCCTGCAAGGCAGCCCTGTAAGCTGGGCAATAAAGCCACTCCAAAGGATTCACTGGTGGTAAAAGATTCGGTGTGAGCTACAGGCCCATAGGATGGCGATAAGGCTCACTCCAGCATCGCCCAGGCTTCCCCTGGGCCCCGTCTCGCTCGGGGACGAGAGGCAGCCGCGACGCGGGGAGCTGGAGCGCGGCGCCCAGGCCAGTACCTGTTCCTGTTCTCCGTGAGCTGCTTCATGATCTGGCAGTAGATCTCGTCGCGCAGAAGCTCCTCCTGGATGGCCGCCACGAACACCTGGTCGGTGAGCTCGGCCGAGCAGCGCGCCTGCTTCGACGGGTAGTCCCCCATGAACTTCATGATGGCTGCACGTGCCGTCAAGGACAAGCAGGTCCACTTGGGCAGGTCAATCCAAAGCACCACTTGGGCCTTCCCGTAAGGGGCTCTGTTCAGGTGTGGGTGGCAGTTGCTGGGAGGAAGGACCGAGCCTGCTCCCTGCGCCCTCTCCAGCTCAGTGCGGAGGTGGGTATGGCTTGTACAGCACTAACTGCTCTGAGCACATGCAGGAAATCCCTCTCACTCCTAATCCCTATCTCAGTTACACAGGTTAGCACAGGCTGTGGCGCACTGGGGCAGAATGGGAACCTTTTCCCACTAGAAAAGGGAAACAAGGCTAAGGTAGCTCGTCTTGCGCAGCCTGCACCTCCTCTGCTGCAGATGTGCCCCTTTAAAGTGGATTCCAATGGAAGCAAGTTTAGTGGAGGCAGCTCTTCCTCTCCCTGAGAGTCCTCAGGCCCAAAGGCAAGAGTGAAAGGATATCAATGAAGGCCTGACAAGCCAGGTCCCGAAGATCAGCATCCGTGCACGCGCTCTTCAGCAAGGGCTGCTTCAAGGGCTCCTTGGAATGTGCCCACAGCTGACTGCGCGCGCGGGATTTCTGGAGAACAGCCTTGCTAATGGATTCCTTCTCAGGAGTCCTGCAGGGAGACACATGCACGCACCACAAATACACTGGATCAGGACTGCTGTGAGCATAGGAAGTCATTGTCACAAAGACTTACATCTCATATATTCTCCATATATCCTCATATAACATATTCTACAGGGAACTGTAGTTTCTTTTAGATTCAGAAGGGGAAGGCTTGCAAGAAGAAAGAGGGTTAGAAGACTTCCCTGCTTCTTTCCAAGGCCTGGCATATGGCCTGGCTTAGCTAGCAGGTAAGTGCTGGAGAGAGGTGAGAATTAAGCACAGGGCCTGCTAAGGGGAAATAAAAATTCCAGAGGAGGGTCGCCCACTGACCCTCTTGCGTTTCTGCAGGCAAAAGAAAGACAGAAGCAGACCGTGCACCAGAACCTCTGCAGGCCCAGTGTCATGCTTCATTGCAGGGAACAGAGGGAAGAAATTCAGTCAAAAATGGGCGCTGCAGTTCCACCCTAGGCTTTAAGGTTGCTGAAGAACTACAGACTACCCTAGGAGACATACTGCACCGGGAGCAGTTCCTCCGGCACAGGAAGCTTCACCTGAAGTGTTCGTAGGAGAATTCCTCCAGAGTGTAGGGCTTCGTTCTGACATCCTCCTCATCGGGCTCCTCCATGTGGGAGTTCTGGGACGCTGTCCTCCTCTGGTCTGGGGACATCAGCAGCAAACTCTGAGAGGGGACAACCACAGAGAGGGGGCTGCTGAAGTGCTAACACAGACAGTTGGCTTATAACAAGCTGGAGTGCGCTCTGTGGCAAGACACACAGCACCCTGGAAGTCTTTTCTGAGGCTCAGGAAAACATCAGGAGAAGAAGGACTTGAGAGTAGGAGACCCAAGAAAGCCATTTACATAGACCTAGTAGCAGTGGCCATCCAAGTGTGTGTGATTTTCCCCCGCTTTTTCTTTTTTTTTTTTTTTTTTTATTTTACCTTTTAACAAAGCAGCCAACATTCTGAGATTTCAAAACCAAAGACAGGAGTAATTACAGGTACTGCACACCTTTTAATTACAGCTGATTTCAAGATAGAACTTCCTTAAGGTGAATGGAGCATTATTTAGAAAGTCATTGCTTTTGTACAACTGCAGTCTTATCCTTAGAGTCTGGGCTGATTCTTGTTTTACTTTCAGATATGACAGAATAAAATGGGAGATATAGAACCTGCCTGTTTTGGAAGGAACAGTCATCTTCCAGATATGAATTTAATCATAATTAGCACTGTTACAGCATTTATCTTGCAGCCTCTTCAAAAAGAGTGCTAAGCTTTTCTTACCAGCAGTTGACTAGATGGTTTTGTGAGAGAAGGAATGATGTAGATGTCTTCTAAAGACACATTCCCTGTTTTGCCTGTCCGTTCATTCTGGGCACTGATCCAGGCAGAATTTGCATCCAGCCTTTTGTCTTCCGTGAGGATTAGCAAGTCTCCCTTCTTGAAGGGCAGGATGGCAGGGTCTTCTGGAAACAGAATAAGGAAATACTGTTCAGGCTTGACAGGCCAAGAAAATGGAAAGGGATTCAATAGGAATGACGAAGGAATGGTGTTTTCAAAGTTTGAATCCAATTAGCAATAGCAAGTGTTTTGTGTAAATATGCCATGTCACTCAGCAACACTTCAGAGAAAACACTGAAATTTGCTCTACCAGCCTGATTTTATTCCACAGAAGGCAATGGCACAACTGCATTTGACTCAAATGGTTGCAGAATTTGTGGGCAGAGCAGGCTGCAGTGTGTGGAGATCAGCAGTGATAAGTAGCTGAACTTAATATTTACATCATCAATACTTCCTTGATGCTCTTGCACACAAGAGCATTCATTCTCCCAGGGCTTCTCCCAGCTCCGCAGCAATGTTATCAGGTTATCACACCTACCTTGGGCTTTTTTCTCTTGCATTGCCACAGCAAATCGCGATCTTTTCTTCAGCCCTTCCAGGAACATAACCACCAGCTCGGCAATTACGACGCTGTTGACAGACGTGAGGACAAACTCCTCCCCACGAAGTGTGATGAGAGTGCAGCTCTGTCCAAAGGATTTCACTGCCCTATATGTTATAGAACAGTTTGTTACCAAAATAACTGAAAAGATTGCAGAGCTATCGGCAATCACATTCAAGGTACCAACATATCCTTGTCGATGACTCCCTGAGGATGAGCTCCTAATTTGTCTTCTCATGACTGGTAGATGAGAAGGACCAAAGTGATCAAACTTGCTCTGGATTCCATTTCCCCATGTTTTTGTAGAGAAGTGCCTCATTCTAGACAGAAGAGCACCCTTCTCTTGGAGTGACTCCCTTCACAAACAGGTGTTTTTCCTTTATGTAAGGCCCTGTGTCCTGAGTGATACAGTGCAAGGATGTGTGCCCTGAGCAGGCCAGTGGTGACCCTATTTCCCACAGCAATCCCACTCAGTTCCACCTCACCTGAGGCACATTCCCAGCACACAGACCTAATGACAGCTTAACTGGGCTGCTCGTTTGCGCCTTTCTTATCCTGACTCATGTCTGTGCTTCCTTACACCTTCCAGACTGAGCAGCATCACTACAGATTCAAATCAAATTCCCCAAAGGAAAGGCAGAGAAAGTCTCCTTCCCTCCTACACGGAAACCCCATTCCGAGTGTGGGCAGAGCTGCCTTGGCAGGATCTTGTGGCACTCGCCTGTTGGTGTGGATGCCAGTGATCTCCGGGAAGGTCAGCTCAAGAAGCCGCTTTTCAGACTCATCCAAGAAGTAGATACCTTTCCAATTAACGGCAACTATAAAGTGGTTCTTGGGCAAGCTGGGACCTGAAAATGCAGGAATAGCTCCTTATTAATGCATATATGTCCTCCTCTATTATCTTTATGTTATCTTTTATCTGCCCTCTATTCCCAACTTCCAGACATTACCTGAAAACTTTGTGACTTCAAAGAATCTTGAAAAAAGCAAAGGCCACTGCAAGCGAGCAAAATCCACGAGCTGTTCCTTCACAGCCTGGCGGGAAAGCCGGTCCTGCATGTATGGGGCCTGCAATACAAAAGGAGGCCAGGGCTTCCTCAGCAAAATCTTATTTGCATCATCTGCAAAAGTGCAGATAATGAAGAGCAGGCCTGATCCCAGAGCATCCCGACAGTCCTCTGTTATCACTGACATCAAGTGCCCCTGCAGAAAGTCAGTGAGGAGCAGACGAGTCTCCAGGTTTCAAGGCACGGGCACCTAGGGCTGCGAGCAGGTCTGTGCAGCCGTTCGGATTCCCCTCAGAACCCCAGCTCTGTTTAACCCACTGCAGCTGCCATGAGAATAACCTAGCTAACCCTACGCAGGTCAGAAATAACACTCCATTCC
>JAVCKT010026974.1:46292-59914 GCA_032273925.1 Rhynchotus rufescens | reverse complement strand
TCAGAAATAACACTCCAGTCCATGCCAATAATCCCGACTCAGTGGTCAGTTGGGAGGTTTTTAGACACTCCTTAAAAGACACTCCATTCACTGATTTGTTCTTTTCTTTCCTGTCTTCCGTTGAGCCATATGTGGAAGAGTGAAAAGATTCCCCCTCTCCCACTCTTAACTACTTGCAGGAGATAAACTGAGAGGTTTGTCTTCCCTCTACAGACCAGAAATGGAAATGATGAGAGAAGGTGGCACTCGAGAGTGCTCCCCCAGCAGTGCCAGATCAGACTCTTACCTTGGCATGTGCGTAGGTTATAAGGCTCACCCACTTTTCCAGGGGCTTGGACTTCAGCTGTTTCAGTGGGATACAGTCATGGAGCACTTTTTGCACAAGCTCATTGTGGATGGAATCTCCAAACTGGATGTAACAATATTTTGCACCTATCTCCACCAAATCATCCTCCTGAAACAATCAATCTGTTAGAAGAGTCCTAGAAACATGTCAGAAAGTCCACCTAGTCTTACTTAACCTTGAAGGCAGTTTAAAAACTCGTTTTTCTCCATGTTTGATAGCATTCCAGTATAAGGAGAGAGGAACTTTACAGAATCATAGTGTC
Source organism: Rhynchotus rufescens (assembly GCA_032273925.1). Classification (NCBI taxonomy): domain Eukaryota; kingdom Metazoa; phylum Chordata; class Aves; order Tinamiformes; family Tinamidae; genus Rhynchotus; species Rhynchotus rufescens. The sequence goes on along the minus strand of JAVCKT010026974.1, from coordinate 59,306 downwards.
AAGGAGAATAATGGCAAGGATATTAACCTCTCTATTGCTTTGTCTGTTTAAGAGGATGAAACCCACCTTCTCACAGTGGTACTCTCCAAAGCGGATCCCGCGAATGACTTGGTGGTAGATGAGGTCGGTGCTGAAGGGATCCTCCTGGCAGTTGTGCCAGGGCGTGAAGATCTCCTTGCGGAAGTAGAGGCGCCAGGGCGCGTTGCGCTCGTGGGTGCCCCGCTCCTTCCCAAGCTGCTCGCACTGGGAGATGGCGTCCAGGACGTGATCTCGTCCCCCGCCCAGCGACCAGACCTAGCAGGGAGCAACAGCACGGTTACTGGCATGCCTGGCATACCCAAGTGACACGCAGCACACCCAGGGCTTCTCATCTCCTGACAGCAGAAGGAAAAAAAGAACTAAAGGCAAACACTGGGTCATTTTTGTACATTTATAGGCACAGGGATGGCATTCGAAAACAAGCTCGAAGGTAAGGAGAAGGGCAAGGCAGCTTGCAGTGGGTTTGCAGTGTTTTGTCTATCTCCCTGTGCTTGTGCTTGTCACCCACATGTCCTCTTAACTACACCTGCAAGTGTTGCTGTAGCCTACGCAAAGGTCCTAGCTCTGAATTAATGTGCACCCCGCTGCGAGCACCAAGATGTCATGCTGCTGAGTGTGTCCTCACCATTACTGTAAAGAAACAAAGGGAGAGGAGTGCTGCAATGGCAGCATGTGAGCCAAGGGCAGCAGCCCTGCTGAGGACCTTGGCTTTCAGTGCACGGGCCACGTGGTAGGGACTGTGCCAGCAGCGTTGCTCCACGTGACAGGGCAGTTGTGTGTCAGGGCGCAGCTGGGAAGTGTGTGGTTGGAGCTGCCTCCCTGCAGGTGGCTGCTCCTGGCCTGCTCCAGCAGCTCTGCGGGGCTGCAGGCTGAGCAGGGACACAGAGCAGCAGGACACGGCAGGGCTGCCCTGCCTCTCCTCACAGCAGCCTAGGACAGGGCTGCTCCTAGAACAGAGGCCAGGGCGGCTCCTCAGCCAGGAGCAAAAACCACAGAGAAGAGCACAATTTTCACTCTGATTTTCCACGATTTACCTTGTCAAACACAGCAATGTAGAGTGAAAAGCCAAACACATCCTTCAGCTTGGTTTTATCTGCTATGAACTGACAGATCTCTTTGGCAGTAGAAGCAGAGTCTGCAGGGACAGTGATGCTTTGGCCGTTCAGCAGAGTGACATTAAACATAATGGGTTTCTTCTGCTTTGTTGCCTGCAAGTCAGAGTTAAAGAAGAGACACGAATGATGAGCAAAACCTACTTGTCTGTGGAGAAGGAAGAAGGTATTTAGATTTAAAAGCCCCACACTTTGTATGCCCTAGTTGTCAATCATGAGGAGAATCCCCAGTGCTCGTGTGGTTTTCAGTGCGTGGTCCCTCAGCGGGGTGCATGGTCCAGCACAGGAAAGAATCAAGCTGAGGTCTCCACTTTGGGATGGGGTACGTGTGTAATTATTAGGCTGACACTGAAAGGCAGGAGGAGGGCAATGTGGCCCTACCACACAGGCACACCCTGCTAATTTTAAGAGGATGAGCCCTGCTAAGTCCTTTCCAAGGATAATATTATGAGAAGGTTTAGCCTGCAGCTCCTGAGTGGATGCAGACATCACCCTGCATATCGGGTATTGCAGCTCTTCATTTATTTCCTCTATTGGACTTGGGTTGACAGAAGAGCCATAAAAGAGGTAAAACTAAGACGTTATCCAGACCGAGGCAGCTTGTGCAATTCATTTCCACTGTCTGTGCAGCCAGGTGAGGAAACGGGCGGACGGGACCCGGGGGAGCGCGGGGCAGGGAGGAGGGATGCAGCACCTGCAGTTCCAGCCAGCTCGGGGGCTCGCTGCGCGCGCCGTTGCCGTACGTCCGTCGCAGGCGCTCGGCGCAGTACGGGCCGTAGCCCGGCGGCCCCTCGTGGATGAAGTTCAGCAGGTACTAGACACGGGACACAGGAGGCAGGTCAGAGACACGAGAAACCCTTTCCAGCCCGTAGACTAGGTTAGGGTATTGCTTACGCTTAGTTACAGTTTTCTAGGAAATTTTAAAGATTAAGGTCAGGATTGGTGCTTTGAAAAAGAGGATTTCAGACACCAAGTTTTCCTGCATTCTGACAAATTTCTAGACTGAAGAGGAAGATTTGGTCAGTACCAGCCTATTCCTTATTTTCAACCATGCTGCAAAAATAGTTGAGAATGTTTATTCCTAGAATAAGGTTGGGGTGAGGGTAGGGTTAGTGTTTCCAATGGAAGAACCTGCATCTGGTGACATCCTGTGTGATCAGGTAAGCTGGGAAGGGGCAAAGCTGCAGGGCAGGGCTGCAGGTTATGACTACTCTCAGTTTCAGTAAACTCTGTGGTTGACACAGAGATTAAAAATGGACTTTGGAAGAGAAGGACAAGAGAAACAGGTTTGCATGGCTAGTATGGCTCAGATATCTTAGTTTTTTTTTTGTTTTGTTTTGTTTTGTTTTTCTGCAAGAAAGTGGATTTATCATTTACCTACATTTATAACTTAATGTATCTAAAAAAAAAAAACACATAGTAGAAAAGCCCAATCTCCACTGGATTGTATAAGGTTTGCAGATGTAGGGTCATTTTTTTTCTCTCCTTAACTGCAGGCACTGGACTTCAGGGAATACTTAATCACTAGGAGACTGGTAACTGGAGACAGGTTGAAGTGCTGGCAAAGCAGAACTGCAGATAATAACATTTGCCAGATTCTTCACAATGTAAGATGTAAAATGAGAGCTGTGATCAACAACAGGATCTGACTCATATGCCATGTCATGAAAAAGAAGTAAACATTAGTACGACAGCCATTTATTTCAATTCCCAGATAAGCCTATGAGATGAGATAGTTTCTGCTAAAATCACAGCACCAGTAGCTATGACAGCCAAATAGTCTGTGTCTATTTGCATCAAAATAGTAAATAATAATAATGATAGCAAAATAATAAATAAGAAACAAGGGCAGCTGAGGCCTTTAAGTTGCTACAGGAAAGGTGAGCAATGTACCTTCACAAATGTGTCTGAAGGAGGAAAGCAACCCAGGCAAAGGGACAGAAGGATCCAGCCTCGAGTGTAGCTGCTTCTGTTGCTGTTTTCACTGAGTTGTTTGCAAATCTGGCAATAAATCTCATCTCTGCAATAAAGCATGTGAAAGCAACATGATAAAAGCGTTCCCTGGGGCTTTGGAAAGGGAGTGCTGCATATCCTTGAGGCAATGAGGGTTGGTCCTCAAAAGAAGGTGCAAGTTTCTCACCTGATGGCAGGGCGCAGAATTGCATTGCCAATAATGAAGTGCACTTTTTCAAGGTTGGACATAGGTCTCTCAGAGATCGAGCTGTCCTCTTGGAAAGCCTCTTCTCCACTTTTCAGCTGGTTTGCTACCTGAAACAAACCGAGCAGAACACCAGAGTGATCAGGAAACCTTCCCTTATACCAGGCAGCTCTCAAAGAAATGAGAGATGCTCCATCTTTCTGGCTTTCAACTCCAAATCTTGTGTTACAGCACTATTCTTGCTGCCTTGGAGCAATGTTGTGTATTATCCTGTAAGCACGAAGCGTAAGAAGCACGAAGCGTTGTGTATTATCCTGTAAGCACGTGCTTAGGGCTTTGAGCAAGTTGTTCTGCAATAGTTCCTAACATTAAAAGTTTTAGGTGTCCAGGAGTCCCTCTCCAGTGGGAAGGAGTGATGAGAATCTGCCAGGGAACGAATGACATCCGTGTGCATGGAGAGGGTTTCAAAGGAAGGCAAAAAGTGCACCAGGTATCTCCCCTACAGGATGGGATGCACTGGCCTGGAGGAGAAATGAGTCCCCAGCTGTTGGCATGTAACATCTGTCAGCAGGGGCAAGATAGGAGTCCAGGTAGAGGCTTAGGGAAGGCAATTTATTTCCAGCTCTTACCTTCCCTGTCAGCTTGGAGGACCGTTTCAGCTTCAAGGAAGAGATCCCTTTGGAAATCTTGTTATCCTTTCTGTTGTCTCCCTGCGACACACAGCATTGTTACTGGAAATTAGTTCAATGCACAGCAAGAATGAGTCACTAAGAAAAGAGAGATGCAAAATTTGGGACGTATTGCTCCAAGGAGCTGCAGTGTCCTCCCCTGACTGACAGGGACCCCTTTGCACTTCTCTGATACTTCTGGCTAAGTACAACAGCCTGCAAGCTTTCCTTTGCTTTTCTTTCCATAGAACAGCGCAGAAACCAAGGAAATCACTTGAAAACACAAACATGGCCTGCTCCTCTCACCATATTTGGGCTGTTGCTCCTGAGCTGGACTTGGTTTTTCTTGCCAATTGTGTCATATATCTGTGTCATCACGGAGCTGCTCTTGGTGGTGACGCTCCTGGCAAACATTGCTGGCTCTGGCAGGTCCCCCATGAAGCGCAGGATAACGACCCACACAAGCAGGGAAGCCTGCAACGGCAGAGCGCGCAGTGAGACACTGCCAAGAGGACCACAGGTCACGCGCCCCTTCCTCCTGTGCCCCTACCCAGCTGGACAGACCAGCACTCTGCAGGGAGCACTTCCAGGAGCCCTCATGCCCAGAAACAGAAGACCAAGTATTGCCAAGGTTTTTGCAGCATGGGACTCCTCACTCTGGAAGGCTGCTTAATCTCAAGAAAACACTTCTCTCTCCATCCTCCTATCCCTCAAGGAGGATGGGAGACAGCTCTTGGAAGGGAGCAAGTTCACCAACAAGAAGCAGCAGCAAGATACCAGGACATTGTCCTTGTCGTCATGGTAAAGCAGCGGGTGCCGCAGGGGTTTCCGGATGTGTGTATGTGTAGATGACCCCTGGAAATAGGTAGCTGCAAACTTTGGGAAGGTGTATTCTGCCAAGCCATCTCGTTCTTCTTCTAGCTCCACGCTCATGGGAATCATGTCCAGGTCGACCTCTTCCAGCCTGGTTGGCTTTGTTTCCAAATCCTGCACAGAACACACAGAAGAAGCTTATATTATTTCCCACCACCCATAATATTCTTTTATATAAATATATATACATATATATATAAATATTTTTGATTTGGCTGTAATTCCTCTGGAATTTGGCTCTCCAGCCAAAGTCATGTTCAACAGCTACCGACACAGCACTGGGATGTACAACCTGTTGCTCCAGGATGCGTCCATTCCATGCCCAATTCCATGGAGCCTCCCTGGTCTGGCCTTCAGCTGACCAAGAATGTTGTGGGTTGGAAAACACGAGCGCTACCTCACAGCTCGCAGTCGGCACTAATCTAGACTGCTCTACTCTGCCCCCTGCCCCATTCCACCCTCCGCAGCTGTCAGGACAAGTACATCTAAAATCTTGGTTTTAAGGACATGGAGCTGCACAGACATGTGTAAGCTGGAAAGCACCAAGAAAGTCCTAGCAGCAGGACGTGGAGTTGGTGCTGCAAGGAGAGACTGGCACAGTTCAGAGGGTCTGCTGGGGAGACTGAACGAAGTGAACAAAGTGAAGTGTTTTTGAAGGCGTGCGGTCCCTAAACTGCAGTTGAACAAAAGCTGTTGGGAGCTGACCTCTGAATGCAGTTCCACAGGAATCTGTCTGGGTGACTTAGTTGGGCAGTTCTTGCTCAGAGCTTTCACAGGACAGAAAGTCACTGAACAGAATTGACTCAATGGACTTGTATGAGGGATGAATGTGACCCATGACCACTTTGCAGCTCAGTACCTCAAAGCCCAGAGGAGCCTGTCCTTCTTGGCCTCCAATCATGGAAGGTAAAAATCCAAAAATTTTGTCCACCATTTCTTGGTCACTGATAACATCACAACTCGTTGGCCTGTTGGCAAGAGCATTATTCCTCCGGTGTCTTTCTTCATTTGCCTCTCTCTCCAGAGCAGCCAGGTGTTCCTTTAAACATACAAGTTGGTTAAGCATGGCTGGAACTTCCTTCAGCTAGAATGACTGGCTATGAGGATGAGAAGGTGGTTACAAAGGTGTTATGTTCATGAGATGTAGCTGTGCCAGTGCAGCACCTGATGGGAAACCAAGTGTTGCTTGTGTTAAGCAGTCACCAAGTTCCAACACATCAGCAGCTTGCACTTCACAGCTCTCTTTATGGGTTGTAAGTAATAATGCAATTTTCAAGAACTGTATCATCAAACAATACTACAGGAAAAACACAACATTTCTAATTATCATTAAAAAAAGATTTAAAATGTATATGTTGTGTCAGGAGACCATAACAGCATGTGCATGTTTGTCTGAAGTGCCCCTCATACTCTAGATGTGCATGTGTTTGTCTTGGCCCATTTCTGAATCATCCTGGCAAGTGCGTTTATAACTATGTCTGCTTTTTCTTGTCCTCTCACATACAGCACAGATCTTGGAGCAAGTCTATAGCATGACGTGGGCAAACTGGCTGGCTGGGCCCACAACCCAGCATTTCATGTTGCTCGATGCACATACCTACCTTTTCTAACCTCATAGCTTCTTCTCTTGCTTTCATTGGTCCAAGGACTTGGATAAGACGTTTCTCCTCTTCCAAGCGGATATTCCTGGCTTCCAGCTTGCCCTTGTGCTGCGGACAAAGGACCAACCTGTGATTGTTTCTGTACCTCTGGGCCGGCTCCCTTCTGCTGTTGATCAGCTGTCTACACCAGGACTTGATGCCCAGCAGGGGCTGTGGTTCTGGCTGGTTTTAGCTTTGGCATTTTAGGGAATGGCCCACAGGCAGATAGCTGTGTCCTGTTTGTACAGCGTTTAATGCAGGAAGGAAACCACAAGATGGGCTCCTATATGCTACAGACAGCCAAGGTGATAAATATAGGATTCTTCTGGCAGTGCATACAAAGATACACAAGACTGGCTTTCCCTCATGAGTGGATCCCTAAGAGACATTATCGGGCTCCAATATAGAAAGTGACCTTCCTTTGCAGCAGTAACTGGAACATCTGAAAATCTCCTTATCTTTTATCCTCCCTTCTGTCACGAATATTTCTGCGTGGTCAGTCTGGCTCTGGTGAGACTAACTCTGTGATGAGCACAGACAGCAAGCATTAGTAGCATCAGTCCCTTTGGCCTCTGCTTCCTATCTCACCGAGCTTGTATCTGTCAGCCTGCTAACCGCCCAAGTCTGCAACAAGAACAGCAACAACAAAAGTGCTGTGGCAACATTTGTGCGTAGTTAAATATCTATCAGAACCTCAGGAAAGCAACCTCATGTTCACAAGGTTCACATCTGAAGGGATACACGTACCTCTCTCTTCATCCTCCGGTAAGTCTGGCGAGCCAACATGCCCCTTGCATATGCCTGTATAACACGAGCAGCCTTCTGCTGCTCTGTGATCTTCTTACGCATCAGGTAGCCCCGGCACAAGGCCTGCAACCTGATGACTGCAGCCCGGGCTGCCTCATACTCCTTGGCAAGCTGCCGGCTCCGGACGAGGGCCTGGAGGCGCCCAAAGCCCAGCAGAATCTGCAGCAGGTGGAGCAAGAGAAGAGGTTATGGCTCAAAGCCTCCAAGATTGGGGCTAACCTGGGCAAAGTAGATGACAGCAAAAATCAGTTATTTGATAGCTATACTGGAAGGGGTTATGAGACACTGCTACCTAAGAAAATCCTTTATTTTTCTGCCGTGAGTGGCTTTAAAAATAATTTATACAGGTTTCTCTTGGGGATATTCGAGGAAGTGGTGGTAAGATGCAACAGTGACAGTCTGGGATTATGGCAAGGAAAGGGAGAAAACAGAAATGAAGCCAAGCGCCTCGAAAAAAATGACATGGCCTTGAGAGAGATGGGTGTGACAAGGCCAAGAGAAGCAACAGAAGGGCCAGAGCACAGGGCAAGACAGGCTCTTCAGGCAGGAATCGTGTTACTTGTGGAAAACAGAAAATGCTTCTAATTTAAAATGCCATATTTTCCTCCCTATAGAACCCCGTAGAATGGGATGTTATATTGTAATAGTAATCTCTCCCACACAAACACACAGTCTGTGAAAGCCCCAAACACAGCATAGCTTTCCTTACCCTCAAGAGCTCCCACCTACAGCAGTTCAATCCTTCTTGTCCATCCCACGACAGGAGCGCTGATGACTTTTTGCCGAGTTCCCAGTTTCCTGCCCCAGTGGTGGCACATGCTGCGCTCACCGTGTGCGGGGACGGACAGACGCCCGCCCCGGACTCGTGTGCCCGGGCACCGGAGCTGGCCCCGCCACAGCTCGCGTGAGTCACTGGTTCACCATAGAGCAGGGGCAGCTTCATTGAGCCATGAGGTGTCTCAGGACCCTCTTCGGACCTAACCAATTCCTTCTTTACACCCTGTCTTTTTGCCTCTCTCCCCTTCAGTTTTGCGTGTCTTAGTTCCTAATTCTCTGCTCAATGCTGTAAAGCACAGTATATAAATACACATTTACTTGTCTCTCACCATTCGGAAATCCTTCCGGCAGCAGTAGCCTCGCCAGGCTGTCTGAATGGCAATAGCAGACTTCCTCTGCTTCAGAAACAGCTTCCTAGGCAGACAGACAGGTGAGGGGACAGGCAGTAGGTTATTATAACTACTACTACTATAACTATTATAACTACTATATCTTATGATAAACTGAGAGAGAATAGAAGTGGCTGCTTTTTTTTTTGTGCAAAATCTGCCTAGATACACTGTGTGTTCTAACATGATGAGAAGTGAATTCAGGGCTAATGAAAGGCAATAAGTGATACACTTTATATGTGAAAATGCTTTGAGTTCATGTTAAAGCACTGAAGCAAAATCTTTTCTTTAATGCTACTGACCTGTCCTTGACTCCTCTCATCACCTTCTGGATAAGAAGCACCTTATCTGTGAGTACCTTGTGTCGTTGCAGCTCTAGTACTGTGTCATGATAATCCTGTTAAAGGAAAATATGTTAATAGAACAGAAACCTTCACAAGTTCTGAAAACTGGACAGAAACAGCCCAGAATCTGGTGCTCCAGAATCTCGTCCTTCTGGGTCACCAATCTTTTACAGTCAGTCAAGCTCTACTCTGAAGCACCCATTTTTTTCAGAAGAGGTTACAAACTGTCTTTCTTACTTACTTTAAGGAAAATCTTGGTTTTTCCAACTTGCCAGCCTTCATCTTTACCCAGCACCGCTTCGGAGATGCTGATGCAGCACTTGCGAGCGTCATTCCTCAGCTGCTGTGCAAAATCACCATCACATTAGGGCTTGTCTGGAAACACAACAGCTATACTAGGTAAAGATCTATTGCCTGGCATTTCAAAGGGCAAAGAACAGAAATGGCTGAGGTGTGAGGTGAAGTTCAGGTTTACCAGACCTGTAAGCACCTCTGCTGTTCTCACTAACATCCAAGTGAGGATTTAACTATTTAACTGCAGTTACTGGGATGACAGCTCTATGGCAGTCGCAATCCAAGAGGGGATTTCTGTTGTGGATAAGACTAAAGCCTGATAAGGAAACGTTCAACTACCCTGAAATCACCTACCTGTTCTCGAGCAGAGGCTGGCAGGAGAACTCTGTATCTCTCAAAGAACTCCTCAAAGCTGTAGCGAACTGGGTAGCCAGCCTTCCTGATGCGAATGGTCTCCATCATGCCCGAGTAGCGCAGCTGCTGGATACACAGCTCTCGGTCGAATAACTGGCGGGGAAGGCGGACAAGGAGCAGCCTTAGTGCAGAAGGAAGCTGCAGCATCCCCCGAAGCACCTCTATTAACCTCTGGCCTTAGAGCAAGTGCAGAATGGCACCGTATTCTTTCCTTGGTTACACTTCTTATTTTAGTGGCCTAAATTAATTAACTACAGCCATAAACAAGTCATTTTAAAGGGTCTTCAGACTTCTGTTTATCACAAAATTGATAAGCAGTGGAAACAATCCATTAAGTTTGGTCTGGCTTTAACAACTGTTTCCAACCCTCTAGCTGCAATTTCAGATGAATTGCTCATATTGCTCATTTTGCAAGTGCAAGTAATGGCAGTAGCAACTGACGCCCTTTGGGCACAGTCATGGAAAGCACAGCATGAGGGCTGCTCTTCTCTTGTAATGCACGGTAAAAATAGACTCATTAAACCTTATGCTTTACTTTGGGACAGATGAACTCCCTTGACTAGCACCATTTGAGGACTTTGTGCAGAACTAGGTCAGGATCTCCTGAGTTCTAGCCAAGCCCCTTGCTGAGGAGCCTGCTCCTCTCCCGCAGTGCTGCATCTCTTCTCTGCCAAACACCAGCAGCTCTCCTCTGTCAGACTGCTGCATCATATGGTCAGTTTGGGATCCTTACCTTTATTTCCCTTTGTCTCCTTCAGAGGAGTCTAGAAAATCTTCTCTTTTTTTCTTTTTTCTTTTTTTTTTTTTTCAGAACAGGGGTGGCTTTTACAACTCTTTTGGGAATAGACCTATGTTCTTACTGTCTATCACTTTATGATGTTTTTAGAGATGCTTTTATAAATTAACATTGCTGAATCCTACTGCCCTTTCTATGGCAGTAATAGCTCCTACTCCACAGCTTTTTCTCCTTATGAAGTTTATTGAGACAAGGCCTTGTGCTGTTAAACATTACCAGAGGTTTCTTGAAGTCATTTGGTTTGATGCAGCGGATAAAGTATGGCTGACACTGAGCAAGGATTTTCATGAGCTTCTCCAAGGATTGCTTGAACTGTCCCCCCAGAGTAGAGAGTCGCTTGGTGGTATCCGAGCCCTGGGAAGAAAAAGCAGGTGCTGACTGCTACATCCTTCACTGTTGGGGCAAATTAATACATTTTTGTATTTTTGTACCATGTCAGAAAAAGTTAGTTACATGCATGTGACCTAAATCTTCCATCTGTATCTTATGAATTTGAGATTATTCTTGCGAATAACCTAAAGAGCTCCTTGACTTACTCAGAGTGCTAAGTTCTAGTGGTAGGAGGGAAATGTGAGGAAAGAAAATTCACCCAGGGCCCACAAAGCTTTGTCTCTTCCAACCAGGGCTGTGCTCCTTGCAGGATCTGGGTGCCAAGCTGCTGTTCATGGCCTGCAGGCTTGATGAGAAGCAGCTGCTCCTAGGGCAGCAAGAACCTCCAGGCCAGACAGTTTGGTTGGGGCTCATGACTAACTGGGGCTGCTAAGGATCCAGAGAGCTCAGTCCCTCACGGTGAGGTGACTGAGCTCCTCGCCCATTACCAGTGCAGCAGGAACGGAAAAGGCAGTTTCAGGAGGAGGACCAGCTGGGAACGCCTCCGCGTGCGGCTGTGGATGCTGTGCTGAGCCCTGCTCCCCGCCACAGCGGCGCGGGGAGCCCCAGCAGGGCGGCAGCTGCCGTCCTTCCCGCTGCCCTCCCGCAGCTTCCCTGAGGGCCTCCGCCTGCGTCCCTTCTGCATGCGGCACCCGTGTGCGGGAGCCTCCAGTCCTGCCTCGCGGTAGCTTTGTAGAGTCACACGAAATCACGGTGACAACAAGGCATGTTCTCAGGAACAGGTAAGGCCTGCCCCGGTGTTTATCATGCGGCTGTTTATAAGCCTCATGGTAACAAGTGCAGCACTACCCAGCTGAGTATGAAGGGCCCTTCCCCTGCTCCTCTTTTGTGTGGTTGAAATAAGTAAATCATTTAAAGTCAGTGGTTGCCCTCTGTCATAGTCCTCACAGTGCCTCACCTGGCTGGTTCTTAGCTTTAATATGTCATTTTTAACACTCCAGCTGCCACCTTCTGCTTTAGCTACAGAGCAATGCTGCCCTCCAGTGACAACACACTCGTGCCATTGGCAAGCCCTCCCCGAGAGTGTCTCTAACGTATCCCAGGTCTGCCAAGCATTTGTTTGAGGTACTTTTAAAGTCAAATACATACTTAAGCTGTAAAGTTAAGCTGTAACCTGTGTTAAAGCAGGTGGCACTCCCAGATCTTAGGGGCCCTTCTGCCGTACCGTGGGTCAGTGGGATGCCCAGGGCTGCAGCCCATGCCCGCGTGCTCTCACAGAGCACCTCCAGATGAGCCAGTGTTCAAGCTAAACTTGCTGCCTGGGTGGTGGGGAATTTTCTCCTCTGGCTGGTGACTGAGGAGAGCAACTGTGAGACCTCAAAATAGCAAATAGACTAGCAATGGACTATCAAAATAGCAATAGATTTCCCAAAGAGGGCCTAATCTATTTGAAATTATTAAGGGCCTTCAACTGCTGTCTCTGCATTTTGAAACAGGTAGCAGTCCCCATTTAATAATTCCTTTCTTGACATACTACTGTATTTTCTACATGTCCTCCTAAGGAAAGATTTTTTTTTTTCCAGTAATACAATCTTCTTTAAAGAGGCAAAAGCCATTAAAGTATTACAGCAATGTAGATAGACCTGATATTTAATCTCAAGGTATTCATAGCAGTTAGAGATGCTAAGTCCATTCTCTTTTGCTACTTGTTCTTTTTTGACTTTCTTCTCCCCCAGGTTATTTACCTGTCCATGGCCAGATGCTCTAGACAGCAGAAAGCCACACTGGGTTAAAGACTGAAGAAGACAGAACAGGATCAGAAAATAGAGCCAGGAAAGTAGGCAAAAACAAGATATTATAGCAAATGGACTATTTGCCCTATGCTTTGAGAGGTAAACACAGAGATATAGGCATTAAAAGCAAAGATAACTTCATGCAGTGCTGACACTGCAAGGGTCAGAAATCAAGAAATCAATTAATGCAAGCTGCAGCAGAGCAGCTTGAACCCTGCCCTCGCTCCTGCCAGCCCGCTGCACTTCGCAGTCTCCTTCACTGGCTGCAGCACGAGGCCCCCAGGGCACAGAGACTGTCTCCGGGAGCCCCTGGGAGTCGCTCCTGGGAGCAGGCGGCCTTGCAGCTCCCTGTGCCAGTGCAGCTGGTTGGTGTGCGTGCCAGCCCGTCCCCTGGGCGCCAGGAGCCAGGCCAGGAGCTGGGCAGCGGCCGCGCAGCCCGCCCGGTGCTGGAGCCCGAGCCTGTGCCGCGCGCGCCGCAGGGCAGCAGTACCGGGGCAGTCACCGAATCGCAGAATCACAGAATGTTCAAGGTTGGAAGGGACCTCTAGAGATCATCTAGTCCAACCTTCCTGCTCAAGCA
>JAVCKT010026974.1:27299-44536 GCA_032273925.1 Rhynchotus rufescens | reverse complement strand
GGCACACCTAGAGCATGTGGCACAGGGTGGCATCCAGGCGGGTTTTGAAGACCTCCAGAGAAGGAGACTCCACAACCCCCTTGGAGACTCCCTTGCAGAAATGAGCTGAATGAAACAGAAAGAGATTTGCAGAGACAGTGCAAAACAAAGAGGCCAAGAGCAGACAGAGTCATGTAGAAGGGATGAGAGATCAGTTGTTTTTGCAACCTATTGCCAATAAGCCAACCTTGTAGGACTGGTCACCTCCAAGATGCCGAATGGTCCCACGGCCAAGACTAGGTGGGGTTGTTTCCACCTGGAAAATCTGCCTCAGGAATTTGTTTTTGGAGGAATGGACCACCTGCATTACATTAGCACTCAACGTGTCTCGATTTTTCTCCAGGAAATCTGTAAGATGGAAACAAAATTGGCTTGTTATCCCTGTAGCCTGCTGGCTTTGGGCCAACTTTGTTTTTCTGAAATCCATCTCATTTACAGTAACTTTCAGATTAGTTTAAAGTAATCCTCCTGACTTCAGAAAAGCAAATCCAGAGGTTAGGTACAGTCACAGTGAGAGGCCAGAGCTCAACACAGCCCAGTGTCACACACCTACAGCACGCCGTGCCCTTATCACCACCCTCCAATCCAGAAGAAAAAGATTCACCTTTTGATTCATAAAAGACAACCCCAGCAAAGTGGTTGATGCCAAACTTGGTGTCGTGGACACTCTTAGGTGGGATGTATACGTTGCTTTTGCCATGCAGGGAATTGATTTTGACGAGCATGGTGGCATCTGTGCCCTAGGAATAAACATAGGCAGAAAAGGGCAATAAAATAGATTCCCCCTGACAGCACTGGTTCCAACTCTGTGAACAAATGGAAGTGGTGTTCAAAGACAAACCTCCATAATATTACTAACATCACCAGGTATGTTAAGAACTTTTGGTGTCCTGTTTAAGATAACTGGCCTTTGCAGAATAGCATTTCTTCACAGTGCTCACAATAATCAAGTCTGTCATCCAGGGAAAGAGAAAGCTACAGCCCACAGAACAGTACCCAGACAACATGTGCATCCAAATACTTCCTGAAGAGCCACTATACGTGATCACAACTCTCTCTGTCTGGAACAACAAAAGAATTTTGACAGCCAGGTACCAGGAACAGCACACGCTGACAAAGAACGAAGCACCTAGAGAGTGAGTTAATTTAAAAGGGATGGCTGTGGGGAGAAGACACGGGCTCTCAGGAAGCCTCCTTTGCACCCTTCTGCGTGCAAAGTCAAGCACTCACCTTTGGGAACTTGCTCTCTTCATCAATGAGGGAGATGATGTTCATGGGCTTGAGCGCAATGATTTCCAGAGCCTGGTGGTTATCGGTGAAATCAATGTTATTCCAGGAAATGTGCTCCGCAAGGTATTCCTCTTGCTCCAGCTTGAAGACGTGGCGGACGAAGAACTGCTGGAGGTGTTCATTGGCAATGTTGATGCAGAGCTGCTCGAAGCTGTGGGCGGACAACACGGGGACACATGGTCATCTGTGCTTTGGCAAGTGCTGCGCTGCTCTAGGGTTTTTATTTAATCTCTGTACTAAATGCATCTACAGATCTACTGCTCCTATATACTACAGTGGTACCACCACTGCATGTTGTAAACCCTATCTACATAAAGGAACACAACTGGTCTTTGCTGTGATCATCATGAGCAGGAACAAGCCAGATGAGGACAGAGCGTTGCTGGGTAAGCAGTGAAAAATGCTATCTATGTTTCAAGAAACTCTAGAGATAATGGGAAATATCTGAGTGTGAAACTGCTATAAATGACAATATGATCGTGTGACCCATTCTTACCTGCACAGCAACTAGGGCTTCTTTTGGCAGTTAGTCCTGGATGCTGTCCCTGAGCTTAATTACTAGGTAATGGGGGGCATGCTGTGTGTGCCTGTGCTGTGCTTGCCACAGTGAGGCTTCATCTGGGCTGCAGCCTCTGGGAACAATACCAAGTAAGAGAAAAGGACAGGACAGATAGGAGATGGGTTTGAACGGTTCCAAAACTCAGTGGGGGATATTACCTTGCTGATAGCAAGCTAGAAGCACAGGCTGAAATGGACTGGAAAAAAAGATTTCAATGAAGAATAGAAAAGAGAATGAAAAAAAAGTGGAACATTTTAGGTTGCATGTCAAGGACAGATGACAAAGGTTGAGGAAAAAAGAGCAAAAGCAATAATAATAACTTTATTTGGCAGAGCTATTTATCTTATATTCCACTAACATTAGCATGCCCAGCTGCAGTCCATTGAAAAAAAATGCTGCTCCAGTGGAGAAGGGCAAACAGAAAGGATGCCTTGGAACAGAAGGCAGCAGTGGCAGAGGTAGCACTGGGACAGTGGAGAGGCAGCCACGTGCTTTGAAAGCTTATCCTTAACACTAGGGAAATGAAGCAGTGCAGGAAAGGGGCAGGAGAATACAGAGCAAGATTGAAATATGAACTGAAACAGGAGGCACAGCACTGCCTCCCTTGTGCTGTGTATAAAACATATAATGGGAAACCTGGTAAAAATGTCGTGGAACAGGGAAGTTAGGCATAGGGACATGGGAACATGTAGTAACTGCTCACATAAGGGCTGCCTCCCTTCTGCAGCTGCACGGCCATTACTTCGACCTGAGCGATGGCTGCATAATGAAGACCGGCAGAGAAGTGGGAAGTATGAGCATGCATCCATGCAAGAGTGTCACAGAAATCTCAGGAATGGAAATTTCACCACTTCTCTGAGAATCAGGATGATAATGAAAGAACACTCTTCTATTTGTTCTTTCATTTGTTTCCTTTGTTATCAGCTGCTTTTCAGTTTCTCAGCAGAAATGAGTCTGGAACCTCCTACCTGTTGTTGTCAAAGTTTTCAAACCCAAAAATGTCCAGCAGCCCAATGGAGTGTCGTGTTTTTTTAGGGTTCTGAGAAGCTGGGTTGAAAATAGCTGAGTTGATCTTGTTCACTATCCACAGGAAAATCCTTCCATATATACCCTGGGGAGAAATGAAGAGGAAGTGAGAGCCCATCACTGCAGTCTTGGGCATATCCGACTGCTTGTTTTTGTGCTGCCACAGTGGAGTCAAACTATGCCTGAAAACTCCCATATTTGCCACATCAGGGGCTTGAACTATGGAGAGAGATGACTCTGGCATCTCTCTGACATCTAACATAACCTATTTTTAAACAGCGAAGATGTTAGCACCAGTACCTTAACAAAGGCGTCCCTTCCATCCGCAGCCTGAACTATGCTCAGAGGCCTGGACACACTCTCTCCTCGGATAATGATGGAGTGGTTTGTGAGGCTATTCTGGAGTTCCCTGGAGTCTACCTGGAGGAAAAGTCATGACATCCTGGTCATTCTAAGCATGATGGATACAGGAGAGTCAGCAAAAAAGCCTGTCTCAGGAACAGGGCTCTGCAAACAGGGGACACAAGCAGCCTGTCCAGCGGGTTTCAAGGGAGGCCTCTTCTCCCAGAAAGATCTCCTTGCTCAGAGAGACTTGTGCAACACTTGATATACCCTAGTATCAGCAGGAGGAAGGGGACGTGCATCCATACATAACCAAATGCTCCACAGAGACATTCTTGTCAAAGCAATCAGGGAGTGAGGACAAAGGAGAGAACTGAGAAAGATGAGAGGCTGTTACCTCAAGCAGTTTGGTTGCAATCGAAAAGTGTGGCGAGTCCATGACATCGGAGCAGTCCAAGTTATCGTACACTGCCGCTGGAATGAGGAAACAGCCAATCTCAGGGTGAATCACTTCTGCTATGCTGCCACTGCAGCTGTATTTCTCTAACCCTCTAGCTCTGTAAATGTGGTGAGTCCGAAGTTTCCTAACACAACTCCCAAGTATGAGAATTTTACTAAGGAGGGTTCTAATTTCATTCAGGCTTCTTGCCCTGGCCTTAGAAATGGGGCAACTCTGGAGGCAGCAAAATTCACAAGCATGTTACTTAGAAACTGAAGCTACTGGGGGTCTGGGAAGGTAGAACCTGATTTCAGAAAATGTGTTTCTAAAAAGGAATTTTTCCTAGAATCTGGCTTGCTGAAATTTTAGAAAATGAAAGCATGAAAATTCTTTCCTGCACAAAGGAAATCCCACATTTTAGCAGCCACCTTTACAGAACCCAACTGTCATCATTGTATTGGATCCCCTGTATCACAAAGGGAGAAAAAAGGCCCCTTCCTAAAATGCCAGAGCTGCTGGTGGGTGAATTGGACTGTGTTGGTGCTGTAGCAGGAGCACCTTTGTGCTCAGTGAGTGTCGACCAAACCCAGCCAGGAGAAGGGCCGCTCTTATCTCCACTGCACGCGTGACTCAGCTGCTCCTCTCTCCTGCAGCTACCATCAACAAGCATTAGAATGGCATTGCAGTATCCAGTGCTTCAGTTTGTGTGATAAGGGCCTATTTATAACCATGGAAACCTGGCAGCAAGATAAATAATAAGGTGATGTCTTTCAGAACAGCAGCCAGAGGAGTTACCAATCAATCAGAACTACATGGTGTTTATCTGCCTGCCCTTTCAACTCTGCTCGCCCATCCATTTACACAGAAATGCACAGCCAGTCTGTACAAGGGAAGCACCTCTAGGCTTTTAGCATCGAGGCCGAGGAAAGGCCAAACACAGAGGATGCCAAGTCTACCTTCAAACTCCACGTTGCCCAGGTGCAGAATAGCAGCCAGCAGCTTGCTGATGTCCCAGTGCTCCGAGTCGGAGAACATGAGGATCTTCATAGCGGAGCGGATGTGCGCGTACTCCTTGGCGTCGTTCCTGCCCTCGCAGGATGTGCACTCGCCCTGTGCGGTGGATGGTAAAAAGCAACCCAGAAAAGGCAATGCTAACACTGAGTGCAAGACAGACAGAAGAATCCAAAGGCAGAATCAGGAAAAACTTCAGCAAGGCCTGCACAGCAGATGCTGCTCCTCAGATAAACTATTTTCAACCTCAGTGGAGCTGAGGAAAAGTCTTTTCTACTGTTATCAGCAGCAACAGGTTGTGGTGATTACAGAAGTGAAGCATTCCTAGATGTTTCTGTTCACAGCAGAGAGAACAGCTACTTTTGCTAACTGCTGATCTGAATAAAAATATCACTTATATCCTGCTCCTGCCACCACGGCAACATAAACCCAGACTGGGACATTTACATCAGATGCTGAAGATGAAATTAAATACCACCTTCCTGCATTATGTATATAAAATTTATCAGATATAAGCACTAAAATTATTTTCACTGTTTCTGCTATGAACACCTTGCATTTCCTTGTTCATCTGCTTACTCTCCCTGGTGTGAGATCCCTTGAATTCATCAAAAATCTGGGTCCCCGTGAAAGTGGGTGATATTTGCCACCTGCTTCAAGATGCCCTTGATCTTTCTTTACACTGACTTTGATAGAAAGCTTTGAACTGCCACGAGCTGCCACTGGTAGCTGCACAAGTCTCTGAAACTGAGGTTCACACCACTTCTGGTGTTGCTGCTTCCAGTGCCTTAGCAAAGGAACAATTAATTTTTGGCAGCTCCCCATCTGTAGCTCTATTCATTGGACTGCCTTGCTGGGAGAAGCAAATGGCAGATGAGTAATGAAGAAGAAAGCAGCGTTTTACCATAGTGAGATAGGTGTACTCTGAAGCAGTGCCCAGATTCAACATCTTTTTCTGCTCCATATTCATGCCCATGAGCATGCAGTAGAAGATATGATAGTTCCTCTCCTCTCGAGCCTAGAAAGGAGGAGGCCAATGGACAGACTTGTGGACACAGGTTCCCGATACAGGAGCAGGCAGGAGGGGCCTCTGAAGGTGCCTTTACCTGCCGACAAACCCGGGACTTCTCCAGAAGAAACTGTTCTATTCGGGCTCCTTCTATCACACCATTTTGGTTGAAGTGGATATCAATGTATTTCCCAAAGCGGCTTGAATTGTCATTCCGAATCGTCTTGGCATTTCCAAAAGCTGATGGGAAAGATTATTGTCGTTAATGAACATCAAGAGGTTTTTTTTTTTTTTCCCTGCTGATATTTTACATGTTGTGCTCCAAATAACAGTGCACTATCTCAGGCTGCCTCCTGAAGACAGGACAGGCATACTATACATCTGGCTAACTGGACAGACAGCCCAAATATACCCTATATGTAGTCCAGCCAAGACAAGCAGGCCACTCTGAGGACCTTCATAAGGACTTGGTAGGAGCCCACTTGATCTTCTACAGAACAAGGGCGATGTGTCAGAGAGCTCCCCTACAATTATGGCCTTGCTTGGCCAGTTACTTTGTCACAGGCTGATGTAAATGCCAGTCTCAGGGGGGTTCCAAAAAGCTTCTGTGCTCCTGCAGTTCTGGGTTATACACTGCTGTGAACTTGTGGGGATGTGGTAGAAAAGTCTAAAGAACTCCTGCCCTCCACTGCTGATGCTTCAGAGATGTTAGCAAACAAAGTGCACCTAGGGCCTGTTGCTGAGTTTTCATCCTGATACAGAGGTCTGGAAATGAAAGTGGAAAGTCAGATATTTTTGCACAATAACTCACCTTCCAGAATGGGGTTGGCCTCTAGGATTTGCTGCTCTATCCAGGAATGCTGGCCACTGATAGCTGCCAAAAACTGTAATATTAACTTTGTGCTTTCAGTTTTCCCGGCTCCAGATTCTCCGCTGCAGTAAGAAACAAGATGCATTACAGTCTTTCTCTTTTTTTGGTGAGGGTGGCAAAATGGCAAAAGAGTAAAAACATACCACTTACATTTACCCTGTGAATGGCAGATCAGACTATCTTTCATGAGGACTAGAGAATTTTAGCCTTTCACTATCTTATGTACTAAAAGGGAAGTATTTTTTTAGATCTTTTTAGATTTTTAGACTTATGCTGAGAAACAAATTCTCCCACTGATTAGAAAAGAGCAAACCCACGGACAACTTTCTGTGATGGTGCAAATTAAATGACCACACGCATTTTTTATTTAATGCATTACCAGATTTTCACTACTTCTGAGTTGCCTCACCTATATTAGATATTATTGCAATGAAATAATCTGATTCTTCACACTGATGATTAACAGAAAATGGATACATGTTACATTTTTCTATAGGATAAAGGAAGTCTCTGTCATCTTCAGATGAGCAAAAGCTAAGTTTCTCCAGGTGGTCCCGTTTCCAGGAAATGCATGTAATACAAGTACCATGCTCTAAAAGGTTGTCCTACATCACTCAGGTTCATATTCTATTTCCTAAATGAAGTGACTTTGTGCACAACGTTCAAAATGTCTGGGGGCAAACGATGGACTTTGGAAATCCCTTCTGCTTTTTGTAACCTTAACAGAAAATGAAGTAGCAGGAAGAAAATATTTCCTCCATGTTATCTCTAGCCTTATCTGTGCACTCCCCTTCGCAAGGTCTCCTTTGTCCACAGAAGTGCCCCAAAACATGCCAGACCTGCTGCTTTCTGCCACTTATCTCCTCTGAGGCCAGTCACCTGATCACACAGCACTGGTCTCTCTTATTCCTCTTCATGTTGAAATAGCAGTTGTCTGCAATGGCGAAGACGTGAGGTGGCAGCTCTCCAATCCTCTTGTTGCAGTACAGCTGGATCTGATCGACTGTGTAGAGGGGCAGCAGCTGGTACGGATTCACTGCCACCAAGATGGACCCTGTGTAAGTCTAGAAAGTAGGTATGAGAGTTACCTCTGGCAAACAAAATACAACCAAGGTCATCGCAGGATGGAAATCTGGGAGATCCACAGCAGCAGTTAGGCAAGGCTAAGAGCTGGGGTCCTCACTAGGACTAAGTGTTACTAAGTGTGTCAGGACGTGGAGTTTTTGCAAAAGGAAGAACACTAACCATAACCACCTGGTAAAATCACAATTCCTCTCACTGTCTCAAGCTAAAACGTGCAAAAGGTCAATTTGTCATTATCCTGTGCTGTTCTGCAGCATTATGTCAAGCTGCTTTTTTAAATCTTCAGCTTTTTTTCTTGATCTACTCTATTACATCAAAATCAAGCACACACTGACTTTGAACGGATGACAATCCAAATCATGTCACTGTCTGCTATTTTGGCAAAAAACATATAACAGCTACAAGTAACACGAACATGTCCCCTCTAGCAGGAAGGTGTAACATGGACTGCGTATCTAGCTAACTGGCAGCCACCAGTGGAAATGATCACTCTAGGAGAAAGTAAGTGGGATCACTCCCTGTGCATGTCAGTGCTCTCAGAGGCCACTGTCAGCTCTCTTCTCTGCAGAGAAGAAGTCCTAGGATGAACAAAGACAAAAACTGTGTTGAGTCTCTTTAGCATCCTCAGTCAGTCAGTCAGGAAAGGAAGCAGATGTCACCGTGTATGAAGGGAGGATTGTAGGCTGCTGTTGAGGGCACCCAGCGGGTCATTTCTGGCAGTGCTGGGCCTGGTACTCACGTAGATTTTGTGCTTCTGGTGGCGGATGAGGAGGTTGTGCACCATGCCTGCCTCGTGGAGGTCCCCGAGGCGGATCATGTCCTCCACGCCCTGGACAGAGGAGGGGTGCATCGGGCGCACCATGTGCATGTTCCGCGCTGTGATCCAGTGCTCCTGCAAGAGGCAAGGCAGTGGTTCTGAGAAGGTTTATCATGGCTCCAATGCAAGCAAAGCAGAAAGGCAGGTTAGACTGCAACGAACTTGACTGTAATCCATGCAGCATGTCCCATAAGTCACAGCTGGCCGAGCTGCAGGAATTAATAGAAGTTCTGCTGCCCATAAGAGATGATAATTTGGCTAGTTGGAGCTTGCCTCTGATACAGTATGGCCCTTCTTTTGTGACAAAACTTTTAAATACTATAATCTTCCTTTACAGAAATTCAGGCATAGCTCACCTTGCCTTCATCATCCTCCAGCAAGATCCGTCCTGAGTCCGAGTCCTTCACAACTGCCCCAATAGGAACATTAAATTCGCTGCTTGACTGGGTTTCCAGCCACACATGATCACCCTGGAGAGAAGAAAAACTGTCAAGAACAGTGACACACTCGATGTAGCTCATGGCCATGCATCTCTTGGTTTCATTTTTTTATTGCTTTGACTTCTTCTGCAGTGTTTTTAACTAGACAAATTTCTCTGCTTAAAGCAGTACAATATAATGGTTAGTGTATCAGGACCTCAGGGGTTTATTTCCAGCCCCACAGCCAACTTGGTACGTTGATTTTGGACATGTCACCAAGCCTAGCTGTTTTACAAGAGGAAATGACACAAAGGACAGTGGTTGCCCAGCTCCACTGCCTCCTAGAGATGGCAAGAGGGACGAGTGAATGCTTACAAAACACTCTGACAGCCTCATATTAGCTACAGTATTCATATGGAATACTGGAAACAAAGACATAACCAGGGATTAAAAGAAGATGGATAGACAAGATCCTTGGAAACATAGAGGTTTCTACTGCCGTGGTTTTAGATAGATATTCTCTCTGTTGTCACTCAAATCACTGGGAAATATGAGAGCCTGCACGATCCCTCTGAGGAAACAAAACCTGCATTCCTTATTTAGGTCATCTCCTCTCTTGAGAAAGAAGCAAACTCCTTTCTTGAGAAAGAAGCCAGGCAAGATCCTGCCCACAGAGAAACAAGCGGGCAGAACTGCTCTGTCTCTGAGGGAAGGGGTGAGCTAAGGCTGCTCCCTGCTGTTGCTTCAGGCACTAATCCAAGTTCAAACAAAAAGTGTTACTATAACAGCTAGCTATTTATTATAATGTAAATCCGGTAAGTGTAGGTCCTATTTTGGGTATAAAATAAATATCCTATGTGGGTATAACTGGTTCAGTTATGAAGAATGCCAGAGGTGAGAGAGCCCTGCTCTGCACTCAGACTCCATGGGTAATCCCCGTGGCTTCAGTGACAGCCCTTGAAGTTCAGGTCACCAGCCCAGTGTGAGCAGGGCAAGGCTGGCCCAAACCAGGCATGACATCTCTGCAACTTGATGCATCTTATTTGGTACTGGGTTGCTACTGGGTTACTGATGCTCCTCTTCATGAGCTGAACCATGTTAGGATCCTCTTTCTTCTCTTTAGGCCTCAGGCTAATCAGTAAATCCCAGCAAAGCACCTTGCTGAAACTTACCTTCCTGAAAACCACCATTCTGGTTCAGAGCACTGACTGCAACCTGCAACCCCCAAACGAAGAACATGAATTAGGCCAGCGAGGAGCTTGCACTTTTGTTCAGAAGAGACAGCGGCATGGAGATGTCTGCATGCAAAGAGTAACAGCGAGATGCCTTAATGATCTTGTTTACTGACATAAAGAAAGCAAAAGAGGTCATAAGACAGTACATCCAATGTGGAAACAACGAAACCATCTATCTGAAGCAAATAATTTGCAACGCAAGGGTGCACATAACCCTGCAGATACTCTCCAAAGAAGTCACTGTGCACATTTTCCACACCAAATAGTCCCCTCAGTCTAGGCATACTTATTGGCTGAATTTCAAACTTAAGTTTAGCTCAGAAATAACAAGCCCCCGCTCAGTGCAGTGTCATTGATTACCCAGATACCTTTGGCTAGTGCACTAGATTTAATCCTTACTCTCTTGAGCTGCCCAGCGTGCTCAGACTCCTGCAGCTTGAACCTACTGCCTGCTGCACAGCGAGCTCTGGAATTAACTTCCTCGGCAGTAGCAGGAGTGGCTGCAATGGTTGGGCCAAAAATAAATTCTATTTCTACCATTTTGTGATGTATTATTAATGCAGACTTTTCAAATACTTTAGAACTTCCTGCTTGGGTGGAGCTCATGAGGAGGTGCTGGGCCTTTGGCATCCCTCCTTCCCCTGCTGTCTGAGGCACACCTCTTGTAAATTATTTGACAAGACGATGAGTGGACAGCTCATCATCAACAGGAAACTGATCTTTGATGCTTGTTCCAGATAAGCCTAGGATAAGTCCAGTCTTGGAACACCTGCCCATGAAGGAAAGCGAGACTGGCTCGAGTTTTATCCTAACGCTTGAATTCAGATTTCTCATTTTCTCATTTTGGCCCCAAATATGCCTGGGTGGTTTTTTGCCAGGTTTTCTGGAAAGTTTGAGCAAACCTTCCAGAAAGGAAAGCCTTAAGTTAACCAAGTTTTCAATGCTCCATTCTGCCTGTGCTGTGCAGATGATCCGGAGATCCCAGGTCGCAGTACCATTAACCTTAGGGATTGCTGGGGGCTTTCCTAAGTAATTTCACCAAAACCCTTGAGACTTCTTTCCTTTATCGTAAGAAAAGGGGTTGATATCTTAAATTTATGATACTATTACAATTCTATGTAATAGAGATGTTATATATCCTTGAGAGATATCTAGATATCATTATTTTTTCTGAATGAATCATTTTATTCATTTAATAATTTCTCTCTCTTTTATGATGGAGTTGTACAAGTTCCTGAGGTTTAGAAAACAGTGTTTCAAATTACTACTTTTCGGAGTACATGCTCTTGAAAATTGAATGTCACTATTAAAAAAAAAAGAGTGATGTTTGGGGATACACTCCTGTCTTGGTGTTTTAATAAATGTCAGTCTTCTGTGTTGGAAGGAAACTTTGCAGTGAGAGATTTAAGGCTCATTTTATCATTTCCTTACCTATAGCCTCCTACAGTGTTTTAACCCATGTGATCTGGGAAAGTTACCATAACTTTCATAAACGGAGGGCTTATATACAATTAATTTCTGCACGAGCCACCTTTTCTTCTCAGTAAATGGAGACAACAATTATTCTCCTTTGTGTGAGATACTGCCACTACATGCAGTATCTCAAACAGTACTAAACATAAGGAGGTTTAGGCAGCAAACAGGGAAACCAGGAAGTGTTTGACTTCAGAGGAAAAAAAAACAGCCATATGATCATTGAGCCCTCCCTTACATGGCTATAAAGGGCTATACAGCAGCATGGATGTAATATGTTGTTCAAAATAAGCTCAGAATGATTAACCACTTTAGAAGAGTCATAAAACATGCTAAAAATAATCAATTTTAATCAAATAATCAGAGATGGCAGATGCTGCTGCTGTAGACGTCCAATGCTCACACCCATTTATAAACAGGAATTTTAAATGCTGTTTTCATGCGACTGACCCAGTAAGTGGAGAAGTGGAGCACAGAGCTTAGCAACAAGATGTGTGCAGCCAGCACAGCAGTGCACGGTGTATTATTACGAATAACTGTACCTGCAAGACAAGGCAGCCTCCAGAGCTCATCTATAACTAAGGCAAACGCGGAACAACATCTAGGAGAATTGAGCAACGCATCGTGAATGTCTTCCTTCTTACTGCTTGTCTTTTCTTTTTGTACAGTATCTGAGGAAGGACCTCCTGCTCAGCCACAACAACTCACCATCTACTGGCCTTTCTGACCCGAGATGGAGATGGGAATACTGCAGTATGGCAGAAATGCCTTCCCAGAACAAAGCAGTCCAAGTGCCGGGAAACCGGCGCACTGACCCAGGGCACAGCTGGAGATCCAGTGACCATCATGGCAGTGGCCAAGAATGGACATGCAGTGAGGAGATCCCTTAAAATCCCAGGACACACAAATTCAACAGTGAAAATGCCTGTTCCCAGGAAAGTAATAAATGGCCAACCACCCTCCTCCTGCCTGAACAGCTCTGTGGGGCAACGCCTGTCTTCCTCTTGCCGCTTTTCTTTCTCCCCAAATGCAGTACTGTAAACCAGTTTATATTCCACAGGGTGGGAAATTACCTGTCCAGAAGAAATGCTCAGTGTCTGGCTTGTGCAGCTGACTCCCCTCTGTTTTCACAAGAGTATGAGCAGGAAGGAAAAGGCAGGTGAAGTTGGAGCGGGTGCCATGGAGGGCTCTCGCTCCAAGAGCCAGGTCTCTGCTGTGCCGAGGAGGAAGTGACTGAAGCATGGTTATTTATTACAGGACTTTGCTCCCAGTTCGGTGCATATGTCATTTCCAAGCCTGGCATTCCAGTAAGCAGGGAGGCCAATTCCTGCCTGAACCTTAAACTTCAATCCCTCCACTGTGTCTGAATTCTTCTGGGTTTCTGATAAGTACTCCCGAAAGGAAACCCTTCAGCACCTCATCTTACACTGCTCCACCAGCACTAACTTCCCTGCGGTTCTCTCTGAGTGACCCTGTTAGATAAGACAAAAATTGGACCCTTGCTCCTCTTGGTTTTGCACAG
The DNA here is from genome assembly GCA_032273925.1 of Rhynchotus rufescens. Classification (NCBI taxonomy): domain Eukaryota; kingdom Metazoa; phylum Chordata; class Aves; order Tinamiformes; family Tinamidae; genus Rhynchotus; species Rhynchotus rufescens. Next base: position 31,401 of record JAVCKT010026974.1, on the reverse strand, counting down.
ATCTCCCTGCAAGGCTTTAAAATGCACATCCATGTGTGGCCTGTGGGGCCTGTGCTCCACAGCACCCAGAGCTCAAGGCAAAACAAACTCATTGCATTCAACTGAAGTCAACCCTCACGCAAGGGCACCAGGCCTCCTGACCCATTTGTATAAAGCCTCCTGGTTTTGTCAGCTCAAATTTGCTTCCTAACAAACACTGGCCCTGTGTTCTGCCATCTGGGTGTGTATTAGCTGCCTTTACCACGGAGGAGGACGGACTGGCCAAGAGCCTCCTCCTCTTTGGTTACAACATGTTGATTACCAGCCATCCAGGGAAACACAGCCAGAGGATACCTGTAGTGAGGCAGGTACAAAGGTTTCGCCAGCCTGAGCAGGAACCCCAGAGTTAGGGACATTTCATCCTCTAATTGCCAGCCAAAATATCAGAGAGAAAGGGTTGGGTTTTTTTTCCATCTACCTTAACCTAAACGTATAACCTTCGTTTATGGGTTTAGCAGCAAATATTGCATGGAGCAAGACGCTGGACTTACTAGATACTATTCTGTATGCCCTTTATTAAGCATTTAAATGAAAATGTACAACAATTATGAATATGTCCCTATACATCTAATATCTTAACTCTTATTTTCTTACTTCCCAGATTCCTTTTAGCTACACTGTAGAATGGGAATGATAGCAAAAGCCTTGGGGTCTGAGGCACGGACTCCTGGGGCTCCTCCTGTAGTTGCATGCCCAGTCAGAGGTAGGAATTCAGACCTATGCTGTTTGTTCACCTTGCATATTTATGTTTTAATATTACCCTCCTTACCGGAGATCTTTGTTTAAATTTAATAGCAGAGAGGAATATACTAGTGCAGAAAGAGAGATACATAAAAACACGAGGCAGAAAATGTCCTCATTGTGCAAATCGTTCTTACTCAAGGACTTCGTTGCAAACTAGTTCTTCAACGGGCTTACATTTTGCATACAATAATTTTTGGAAGAAATTTACATTGCTCATGTTTTTAACAAATTCTTCTCAAGTGGCATTGATTTTATTAGATATAGCATAAACACAAACAAATGGAACAAACCTGCAGAAATTCCACACAGAGTTTGTTTGGGGCAGAAAATCTCCGTGTAAAACAACATCATATTTAACATTCACGACTGTGGCCCAGTGGGAGTGTTACACCGTTTCTGTACTAACTCATATATAAGCGGCGGGTATGAAAGCTCCCTGGAAGCCACTGTAATCTAGGATGGGAATTTCCACCTGCGGACATGCCCAAGAGCCGGACAGAAAGGGCTGAGGGCGCAAAGGCTCCACGGACGGAGCAGAAGGAGCCCAGAGGCTTGGTAAAGCACCCGCTGCCAGCAGAGCAGGGGCAGCAGTGCGTGTGCAGCGCGGGAGCCGGGCTTGCGCTGCGGCAAGGACACCAGGAGGGAGCAGCTCCGCTCCCGAGGATGCCACTTGGCACGCGGCTCCGAAGGGCACATCTGGATTGTGATTAGGGGCAATAAGGCACCCAGTTATTTGTATTAAGGTCTGCGCTGGTGGATAAGGCCAATTAAAAGTAAGGTAATGCGGCCAATTAAAATCATGTAATCCAGGGGAATTTAATCGTGTTGCAGAGGAGAGTAATAGGTCTGTCTGGACAGACAGGTTGACAAAACTGCCTCTTCCTGACAGACTCCTAATTAAGAGATTGGTGTCAGGATCAAAGGGTTTAATTAGCACGTGGTACTACCTCTGCTGTTTCCTTCCCTGATAATTCAGCGTGGCCGTGTCACTGCTGCATCCCTGAGTGCCAGCTGCCAGGCACACGTTTATGTCAAAGCAGCCCTTTTTTCTGAGGCTCCTGCCCGGGGCTGGATGAGATCCAACAAGCCACAACATACACTGTTGATTCAGAAGCCCTCTGGTCTGCGATCGCTTCCTAGGGAGCTCTTCCCTCCCCTAAGCAGATTTGTGGCCCTACGTCACTGCAGCCTGTCACCTGGAAAAGGGGCCCCGCGGGGAGCCCCGCAAACGCAGGGACGGGTACGTACCGGCACGGCCCGGGGATTCAGGTGCAGCCCCCGGCGCTCCCCCGCGGCTCCGCGTCCCGCCGCATCGCCCGCGGCCGTGCGCGGCGTCGCACGCGGCGCTGGGGCACGCGGGCGCCGCCGCCTCTGCCGCGCGCAGGCGGGTCCTTCTCCCCGCTGCGCAATCCCATTACGGGCCGGCTGTCGCCGACGCTGCCTCCTGGGCTGCGGCCAGGAGGGCATTAGCGGAGCGCAGGGCAGGCCGGGCAGCCGGGCTGCGGCTCGCGAGGATCAAAGGCACCCGCGCGCACGAGCAGCCGCTCGCGCCGTGTCCCGTTGGCCAGCGCTGCGGAGGGAAGCAGCCAGGCTGCGCCTTCCCACGGCCGTCTTCCCTTCCAGAAAGATGGGAATCGTTAATGTTTAGGGAGGAAAGTCTCTCTCTCCGTCTACTTTGAGGAAACACCAAAGCTTCCCCTGGTGTGTGCAGCCTCGGTGGCACTGGAGTTGGGCGAAGGCTTGAGATCCTTGCAGAACACAGCACACACGGCTACCATCACACCCGGTCCTGCTTGGATCCTAATTCTAGTCCATAGGAGACTTCCATATTTTCCAGGAACCTTTGTACAATTTCCAAGTACCTTAGTGCGTATTCAATCCCTCTTCTTGTTTCTGTGTATGTTTCCCTTTGTCCCTGATTTTCTATTATGTTACATTACTACTTTCTAGGGAAGAAGCAGGAGAAAAGGGGACACGATACCATTAAGAATGCATTTCTGAGAGAGCTAAGGGACCTTTATCAGCTATTTGTTTTCTGGAAAACAGCTACAGAGGTGCAAGAGGTGCTATGGCACCTTTTCTTTCTGTTTTATATATGCTGCTTTCAGGGGGAAAAAAAAAAATCTACTGTTTCTCCAAGCAGAGGCAATTATCTCCGGGAAGCATGACTCCATTACCAACTTCTCCCGAGTGAAGTATCATTAAACTACCTAAGACTTTGAGCAATGGCTTAAGTCACACCATATATATTCAGTACAGGTTTGCCTGTGTTTACGTGGCACTGCTAGAAGAAAACTGTGTGTTACAGCCTGAGTGCAGCTGGCTGGAAGGTAAGAGCAGCCTAACTCCCTGCCATCCCCTGAAAGGCCTCCAGAGAGCCCGCCGCTCACGCACAGCTCTCCATCTAAACGGTGGTGATGATTCCCCCCAAGGCAGGGCCCTTTCCTCCCAGGTGCTCCCCCCAAAGCAAGCAAGGAGGGTGTTTCAAGGCCATTTTTTGACTGATTTTGAGGGCCAAATCAGGCGGGAGGAGCAGCTTGCAAGCAAACTGAACTGCCGCTTTAAATGTGCTTTGCCCTTCTAGCTTCCTCCAAGGTTACTTCTTGACCCTTTAACTGTCAGTGGGCACAGCAAGTCCATTATCTGAACGGCAAAGCGTTGATTATTCCAACCGGGAGATGCATTTTTTTTCATCTCCCATGCTTTTTTTGGAAAAACTGAGCAGGTGTGGCTTGGACTGAAACGCTGGGTAACTGCAGGGGACGGCACGAAACGCTGATGCGTCCCTTGGTGTTTCCGTTCCCGGGAAGTCTCCGCACCCTTCTCCCGACACAGGGCTCCAACACCACGGTCCTGCCCTCGTCACCGCCCCAACGGCCGCCCCAACGGCCGCCCCGCCCGAGGTCTCGCGAGACTCGGCTCCCGCGAGACTGGGCTGCGCGCGCCCCTCCCGCCGGCCGCCGCTCGCGGCGCATGCGCGCGGCCGCCCGCCGGCCGTTCGCAGGGGAGGCGCCATTTTGGGCCTGTGCGGAGCGGGCGGCGGCGCCCGGCGGCGGCGGGTCGGAGCGGCGGGCTCTGCGCCGGGGCCTTGCCCCGCCGCTGGGCGCGCCATGGAGGGCGAGTACTACGGCGGGGAGCAGTCAGGTAGCGGCGCGGAGCGGCCCCGCGGGGCGGCGCGCCTGTGGCGGGGCGGCGGGCCCGGGGCAGGGGTGACACCGGCGCCTTCTACGCTGGTCCCGGGACTGGCCTCTCCTTGTGGCGCTTCCCGGCTTCCCGGGCCTCCTCACTGTCAACGCTGGGAGATGTCACTGGGTTTTGC
>JAVCKT010026972.1:0-28977 GCA_032273925.1 Rhynchotus rufescens | reverse complement strand
CCATGAAAATACTTATCTGCACTCCAGGTTTTAAAACTCCAGGTTTTAAAATGGGAAAAGAGATTAATGGATTCTCCCTTTCCCTCAATTTTCTCTTTGTCTGGACTCTCACATCTATGATATTTGACTGCATGTTAAAGTATAAAATGTTTTCGGGAAAGACTTTCTCAGAATTGAAGGCATGATAATTTTATTTGAGATTAAGGAGTGTAGTTCCATTTTATAGCTAGTGAAACTTAATAATAACTTATAATAGAAAGGTTTAATGAGAGAAAATATGCTGCTTGAACATATCTCTTGGCTCCTTTATAAGAGGATAAATAAATTCTACAAATGTTAGGGAAAATGTCTGGTAAATAGTGATCTTTACCATAAAGGCTACTTGAAGAAGTGCATCACTTCACCAACATAGTTTAAGATTGTGCAAAGTAATTTAATGTCAAATGGTATTCTCTAGCATTTTAATCTTGGAGGAAGCAAAGCCAGCTTGAAGTAGGCCATGAAACCTTCCTGCTCAGTTTAGAGCAATGTTGTATTTATTTCTCTTCAAAACCAGGTCAAAATGCCCCAAATCAAGCCCCACTGATTCTTCTCGAAGATGTGACCAACATCTATGGCGATACAGATATTGATCGTAACAAACACATACACAAAAAGAGGAAACTTGCAGAAGGAAGAGAGAAAACAATGGTAACTTCTCCAGACTGTTTCCTTCTTACCAAGAACGTCTTGTTTCTAGAATTTGGAGAACAGTGGTTTTGGTGTAGAAGGACTAAACATGGTTTTAGTGGTGCCCTGGAATCGCTGGTTATGACACCTGCATTTTGAATGGCCTCTTTTGTGATACTGCTTATTGTACTAGACCATTGAATTTCTCCATAGCAGTAAAGGAGGTGCTAACATTAGAACAAGTTAGGTGAAATAAGGAAAAGTCATTTAATGGCAGTAGCACTAGGAAGTTTCAGTCTCTAGCACACAACTGTTTTCATGTGTTAAATGAAATTTCTGTTACTTTAGAAGTAAGTAAAAGCCTTTGAAATAAGTGGAAATTAGAAGTGAACTTTTTTTTTTTAATGCTTACTCTTAAGCAGAGCTCAGATGATGAGGATCCTTCTGGGAAGGGCCGAAGTCGCCATATTACAGTGAATAAGGCAGATCTTGCAAACTCTATCGAAGTATTAGAGAGCTTTAAATTGGCAAGAGAGAGCTGGGAGCTGCTATATTCTCTGGAATCACTTGACAAAGGTAAGGATTACTACAGGAAGAGTTGCTTTTACACTTTGTTGTTGTAAGTTAAAAATAATTTTAGTACTGTCAATTTGAATCCTGATCATTGGGAATCCTTAAAATTCATTGGGTCCCAAGTATCACTGATCGAAGTTTCGAAAGGAAGTGTTACTTGTTACACTGGATTTTGCTTCTGGATTTTGCTGCACTCTTCATGTATCTCTGCTTGTTTACTTACACTTTTCTTGGGAACAGCTTTTTCTGAAGGAGCTTTTTCTGAAGAAGGTTAGTAGTGGCGCTGATAATAGTATGTGACTGCCATTCTGCTGTTTCACATTTCATTCTTTAATGTATTTTTCATTTTTATAGAATTTATTTTCTTAATCAAAAGTTCTGAAATGCTTCATATTTCTCTTTTCTTTCCTCTCCACTTTCTGCCAATTTAAGAGTTCACCAGAATTTGTTTGTCGTGGAAAACGGACACCTGGCTTTGGTTAAGAATCTTTCTCACAGACATGATCATCTACCAGGTAAAAATACAGGGAAAAAAAAAAAAACTACAGTAAATTGGTGCCATTTCGCTGTTCTTTCTTCCACTGAAAGCTGTCATGATTAGTCATTTTCTTGTGCTGTAAGTGTCTACTGATTTTTATCCTTTAAAGTGTGACCCTTTTGAGGATGGAATTATATGTTCTTACCACAAGCTAGATGCCCTACTTGTAATACTTCTCTTAAAATAGTTTTGTTGTTGTTGTTGATGACTACTGCTAGTTTTGGCATATGGAGAAGACCACTGTGTTGGCATTTTGAATAGTACATACAGTCAGTCATAGGGCCAGAAGCACAATTTATTTATCAATCAATGCATCTACTGGAGAGCAGTCACAAGAACTTTCCAGCAGCGAGTTTTAAGATGACTCAGTTAAACTAAATGATTATTATTAAAATCAGAAATGAGGCTGACTATTCGTTCCACCTACCATCCACAGAACAAAGGTGGTTTTTTTCTATGTTTCCTTTTGGGGTACCTTAAGAAAAGCTATTTCAAACTAAAGTAATGATTAACTTAGAAGACTATGATTATTTGTCTCAATTAGAAGTGCAATTTTATAAACTTTCATTTTCAAACAGAATTCTGTTCATTTTTTTTGTCTTCTTGCTGCCTTGCAAGGGATTGATCCACACTCCTATACGTGCCACATCACTGCAATGTTTTCTGTTAGGTTTTCATTTGGACACCCTCTATTTTGAAAGATTTCTATAAGGGAATTTTATTTTTATCTTTCAGCATTGCATACATTGTATAGGAAGAACCTAATGCAGTCTTTTTGTGCTTTCTTTTAAAAGGGACAGTACAAAAAAGCCATTAGCAGTCTACATCACTTGGCAGCTCTTCAGGGCTCTCACCCACCCCAGCAAATTACAGGACAAGGCTCACTAGAAAATCAGAGAGCGCTAATCCAGTTAGCGACGTGTCACTTCGCCCTTGGAGAATACAGGGTACGTACAACATTCCAACAAAGGAGTCCCTCATTGACTGTCCTTCCTGCTTGTCCCTTCTCTGGAATTTTCGTATTAGCCCTGGTCCCATAGGGTATGGGGCAGATACAAATCAGGCTCTGCAGAGAGCTGCCTGCTTTCAAAGGGGGAAGAAATACACATGCTGCCACATCGAGCTGACTTCTCACTAGCATCTCTTGTATGCTGTCTACTTGTTAGTTGTGATTTGGGGGGTTTAGTTAGGATCTTCCATAGTTATTGGTCTTTTAAGTGGTCTATAAGTGCCATCTTGATTTGAATCGCTTAACTATGCAGTTTCTGTTTCAAAAATTACGGGAAAGATGTGTGTATGTCTCATGTGGGAGAGGCAAGAAAGGTTTATAGAAAAGAAAACAAATTTCCATTATCATCTGCAAAAAAAATGTAGCCATTGGCTGATGGTGTATGAGACTCCAAAAAAATATTGTCTGGCCTGACCTCTGAACTTGCTTTTACCTTTGCAATAAATACTTTGTTTTTACTGTTACAGAATTGTATAGTGATCTGAAGTCAGACAGAGCTAATAATAAAGGCTTGGTCTGAAGGGATCTAATGCCACAATCATGATATTGGATTAGTCTTCTTTCCTTCCTCTGTAGCTTGCTACTTCCTTAGAAATCTGATTATATATCCCCTCAGACCTCCTACAGTCTCTGGGATCTAGCATTAAAAAGTAGAACAATTCCATCATGCCATTTCTGCTTTCCTTTTTCATCTTTAACATGAGCTTTTGAAAATTTGTAAGAATTCAAAAACATAGTTCTTTAATATATTTTTTGCTGCAGTTCTATTGATCTTACATCATTCAAATGAAGAATGTAAATACATATTTTTTCACAATTCAAATGGCTTGTATGGGCTTCCAGAGAGAGTTTAATGCAATCTATATCACGGCTATTTCTTTTTACCCAGCCAAACCATGCTACGTATTAGTAATTCCACTTAAGTTCCAGCAGAGGATTTTGTGACTGTATTTTTGTTTTGCAGTCTCTGAGAGTTTTAATCATTCTTAATACTTTTTGATTTTAAGAACTGTAAATGTAGTCTAAGAATTATTGTCCCTTTGTGTTCTTCTTTTGTAGCAAACGTGCGAAAAAGTGCTTGACCTCATGTGCTATATTTTACTTCCAATACAAGAAGGAAATAAAGTTCAGGAGGAGCAACCTAAAGTCAAGTCTAAATTCAGGAAAGGTATGGAGTTGCCGCTATCCTAAATCCAGTGGCAGCTTGTTTTTCTTTCATGCATTTATACCGAGTGTTTAATTCTTCTCTTTTTGTATTCTTGAAAGGAAGGATATTTCTGTAAAAAGAAGGGTCTCTTGTATTTTGTGAAATGTTTTTCTGCTGGTACTCATTAAAGTGTATTGGTGATAAAGTCTTGCCACAGAAAAGGAGAAGAAAAACTTTTAAAAATAACAGTAAATTTTACACTTTGAGTCACTTTCAACTTCAGAGTTTTCCTTTGGACCTGATAGTAGTTGCAAATTTGTATCTCTCCATTCTAATTTCGTGAAAACTTTGAAAATCACAACGCTCTTAAGGAATTGTATCTTACAACTTCTGTGTTGCAGGGTCTGATTTGAAGCTCTGGCCATGTACAAGTCGAGCTATCATGCCCTATTGCCTTCATCTGTTACTAGCTTGTTTCAAGGTAAGCTGTGGTCAAGGCTGCGTATTCTCTTATGCCTCTTTTTTAGTTTTGGGCAGAGGGGATAGGATTAATCTCAAAATATGTTTATCTATATGCAGACTTCCTGGATAACCAGTGGAAAGAATTTGGTAGTTTGCATGGAAATTTCCAACCCATTTTAAGTGTTAGGGCCAAAGGAGATACGTTCCTAAAGAGCTTGTTTTACATTTGCACAGATGTAGGTGAGATTAATCCTGTATTGTGGCAAAAGCAATGTGCCTGTCTTGATATTCTCAATGTCCATGTTTTCCCTAAAGCTCCGCGCTTTCACAGACAGCAGAGATGATATGGCACTGGGCCACGTGGTGGTTTTGCTTCAGCATGAATGGCCGAGAGGTGAAAACCTGTTTCTGAAAGCCATCAACAAAATCTGCCAGCAAGGAAACTTCCAGTATGAGAATTTCTTCAACTACGTTACAAGTATCCTTTCTCCAAAGACAACTGGCTTTCACATCCAAATGTATGTGCTGGGGTGCTGCGAAAGCTATTAGGTAGTTTCAGCAGCTGCTATAATTTCTCTCTTCTTTCTAAATTACATTTTGCTTTCATTTGCATCCAGGCCTCTCCTTACTGGTGGCTGTGCGCTGGGCTGTAAATATCCCCAGTGCCTCCTGTTCTGGCACCCCCTTAAATACTCTGTCATTGCCCTTCCATCCAGGGAAGTGGCAGTTACTTGTGCTGTTAATGGAAGTGATGGCAGTCTTTAAAGTTTTAATAGAGTCATTACACTACAAGACTGTTGTATTTCTACACTGCCGTTAACTGTGGGTAACAAAATGGTGAAGAAGTAGCACCTCCTGCTTCAAGGAGTTGATGCAAGTTGAGGCAAGGCATCTAACTGCCATCTGAGACAACTAAATTAAAGGTAAAAACAACCAGAGGAATTAAGTGGGAGAGAGCTAGTCTTAATGACTTGACCTTGCTCTACCTCAGTTTGATTTGCACACGTGGAAGGCAGCTGGCAGAGACGTATATCATATGTGTAGCTTGAAAAGCCATTCCTCTTGAAATTGAGGAGAGTTAGGAATACATGCAGTGATCTTTACCACTTCGAAGATTTCAGTAGCTGTAAGTTTGTTCTTTCAGCAGTGTGGCTTCAGATATGAAGGATAAGGGGGAAAGTTTATCAGCTTTTCACTACTGAAATCTTTAACGTTTTCTTCAGATATTGATATGTTGGAGGAATTTGCTTATTTAAGAACGCAGGAAGGAGGGAAAATTCATCTGGAATTGTTGCCAAATCAAGCGATGTTGATCAAGTAAGATTTTAATGTTTTCTTTAAAAAAAAAAAAATGTTCTGGTTGTTTTCATGTTCATGTAGTCCTCTTGATAATAGGCTTGTCAGATCTTTAAGGAATTTATATTTAATGAGGTGTGTTTAAGAAGTTTGAACAAGGCCATGAGTTTCTTCCTCTGCATCTCCCGTTGAACTGTAGACTCTTCTATGGGGTTCTTTGAAATTAAACTGTAATTTTATAGCGCTTTGTTTTAGATGTTGTACTTGTTTTACAGTGATTCACATGATATTGATTACAGTATTGCTCTTTCTACCAGAAACTTGCACTCCGTAGGAATTCTTCAAATAATGAGGCTTGAGTGGATTTTTTTAATAGTTTTTCTGAATAGTAATGCTGAATGAAAAGTGCTGTTTGTTGAAAGAGCACTGAATGAGGAAAACATTGCATGTAAAGCACAAATTAAATCACACCCCAAGAAAACCCTAATCACCTCATTGCCTGAAATCAGCAGGTCATGTCTTTCAATGTACTGAACAAGCTTATTCTGCTTAGCTTATTACAAGATGCTGGAGGAAATTAATAATTTGGATTAAATACCTAAGTATTCTTAGTTTTGAGTCAGGACTGAACAAGTAACAGCTGAAGGGTTTTGGAGGCAGCATGTTTTGGAGTATTATGGTTGTTTGTTAGAGCCATTGGTATTTTCCAAGATGGATTTGCAAAAATTTGTCAAACTGACCTAGTTAAGGTCAGTGCATTCTGATGTTTTCTTTTTCTCACTAGTAATAGCCTAAGTTTTCCAAAAGGGGAGCCTAAGAATAGGTGGCTGGGTCCACATTTGGACTCCTAAATAGATTTCCCAAAATTAAATAACTTTGTCAGCCTGAGAAGTATGTAATGATGTCAAGACAAGTGCTGTTGTTTTGCAAGATTCCCCCCTGCTGTATAGAAGGTAAGAAAAGGCATCAGCCAGTTAGAAAACATAGCGCTGAAGACCAGGGCTGGCAGTGTCTAGTGTTTAGTGCTATTTCAGGATGTCACAGCTTTTATTTTGATTTTTATTTTGATTTCTGTGGTAGCTGTTGCTTAGTATTTTGGCTCCATCAGCTGGGAAATAGGTGGTGAGTGACATTGCCAGCAAGAGAGAAATTGCTCTTTGACCTTTTTTTTGGTCAGTGTTAGGGCTCCTAAATGATGGAAGTGTTTGGGGAGGAAAAACAAGGGTTTTTCTGGTGCTTATTAAGCTCGCAGGGCTGCTTTCAGCGCCCTTATGTGATAGAAATCACTTCATCAGAGAGCAGACTGGAGCGGGGTTCAGGATGTAGTTCCCTACTAGATGACATCTACTCCCTGGCACCCCAGATATTTGTTTAGCTGGGCTGGGCATGAGGATCAAAGATGACCCAACTGTGGTAACCTCAACAGCCCTGGTTAGCTCATTCCTCCCCCAGCTGGAGTTCTGGAAAAAGTGCAGACAAGAAGCAGGACAAGGAGCAATGGGCACAACTGAGGTACAGGAAGTTCTGCCTGAACTTGAGGAGAAATTTCTTGACTGTGAGGGGAACAGGGCACTGAAATGAGTTGCCCAGCGGGGTTGTGGAGGCTCCTTCTCTGGAGATCTGCCTGGGCACAACCCTGTGCCCCATGCTCTGGGGGACCCTGCTTGTGCAGCAGGGTTGGACATCTCTGGAGCCCCCTTCTGTGAAGACTCGTGGAATTTTGCCAGAGCAGCCCACAAAGAGAGTGATGGCTTCTCTGCTTGATCTTTTCTCCAAATAAATTTATGTAGTCCCTCTGCATCTCAACTGATAAGAAACATGTTGGGAGACACCTTTTAGTTTCATGACTTACCTGCAAATTCCATATTCTTCTATCGTTTTTTTTTCCCCTCAGCACCTTAAAATTTACAGGAACCCATATTCTACTTATATATATTTATATATATACCTATATAAATAAATATATATGTATACACACTATATCTCTTTTTCTGGATCTGGGAAAGGAAACTCCATTGTGTATTTCAAAAGCTGAAGTAAGGTCTGGATGGCCTGCAGACTAATCCTGAGGTCCTGTAAAATGTATATACGTCTTGTGTGGGTTCCCTTGTGGGACTTTGAAAGTCCATGGGTGTCCATGGGTTTTGTTTTATCTATTATTTATGCTGGGTAAACTTCATGTGAAAAACCGATGAGTTTTCTCTCTGCCCATGTTTCTGTCTCACCCCTGTGGACAGATCAAGAAAATCTCCGTGGTCTGAACTGAAAAAAAAAAAAAATCTTAAAAGGGTCGTTTCTATTCTAACTGCGCATTTGGGTGATTTTTACCTGTGACCATAGTTGTGCAGAATCCCTTTGGTAAACTTGCAACACCCTTGTGCCACTGACAACTTGTTGAAACTTTTTATTTTCTCTCCCCTTTCATTCACTTTGGAAATACTGAGCTCATTCATACCAAGAACTCTGGAATGATTATCTCATTTAATAGATTTTTTTCTTTCTGGTAAATGTTTTATTTCAGGGCAGTTGCATCTAGTTGTGTTCCAGTACTGCCAATTGGTTCCTTCTTTAATGTGATTTTTTTTTTTTTTAGTATAGATTTCCATCAGTATTAATAAATTAAAGATACTAACTGAAATGCCCATGAGTTAGACCTCATTTAGGTTAGACACTAATTAGGAAACCGCATCTATTCTGTATGCAACAAAAGTCTCCGTTGTGGGGGATTTGCTTTAGGCTGTGAGCGTGACGTGCAGTGCAGTGCCATGGATGAAACGCAGAGGTGGGGACAGAACTTCATGGAGAGAAGCCAAACTGCCTTTCAGCTGAGATGGCTTCTGGTGCAGGAGCAGCCTTGGTCATAAATGAATATCCCTTGAATATTCCTCTGGCCAGAAGGAAGTTGCTCAGAGCAGCGTCCAACAACCTTGTTTGCTTGTGGTTTCAGCGTGGGGAACACAGGGGCTGATGACAGGATACTTAGGCAACCTGTGACAAATAGTGTCACGTGCCTGACTTCAGCTGCTCAGTTGGTCCCGTTCCTGCGTGGCCTCCTCCAAGCTCTCTTGTCCCTGATGCTGGAGAGCTGGTTTGAACCGGAGGGGAAGTTGGTGTGTGGGTGTTTGAATGCTGCTATTTGCTGTTTTTTAAAGGACTTCTAGCCCTCCCCTGGGGTTACTGCAGCAGGAATTCATGCCTGTGCTACAGCCCAGCATACAGACTGCTGACAGGTACCAAGTGGAAAAACCCCACTCATAGTGTGCTGTGTTTTGTCAACATGTTTTACTGCCCATGATTTTCAGCTCTTCGTTATTCAATCTTTTTTTTTTCTTTTCTTTTTTCCATTTGTGCCTACATTGCCTGGCAAACCATGTTGTATTATTATAACATTTCTTCTTTTTTTTTTTTTTTTCCATAAGTCGCCAGTATCCGTGTTCTCTCAAGTTAATAATCACTGTTGAATTGAAACAAAAATGTAGAAATCACAAACAAATGTCCAATCACATATGAGCGAAAGGTCTCAGGTACGAGGGGATAACCCTTTTCTTTGCAGGTGATGAATTTCTGCAGCTACTTGTAGCTATTTTCCTTCACAGAAGTTGTTCTGAATTGCATTTTTTGTTGTCTTGACCTGCCAGGCAACTTAGAAAGTGCTGCTCGTTTGCTCAGTAGCCTGCAGGGTTTCCCCCTAAACTCTGACCCCTCAGATGCTGCATGAGCTGATGCAAGCAAAGCTGGGGGATCCTTGAGGAAGGGCAGTTTCTGCACTTGCCCCTTTTTGGTTCTTGCATCTCTGCATTGGCAATGGTTCCTCTGCTCTATTTTTATTTGCTCACTTTCTCTGTGCTTGCTGGGGCCAGTCTGGCTCTTCCCTTGGTAGCCTTGGCTCAGGACTTGACTTGATCTTAGCTTTTTTACTCTTCCCTCTATTCCCTTTATTCAGTTCTAGGAATATTCATTGGATATGGTAGGATATCATTTCAGAGCATGCATTTTAGCCTGGAATACCTCAATAGGACTTGCAGGCAGATGATACAAAGTCTTCATATATGTGATTCTGGACTAGTATGAGTAAAGCTTTGTGTTTTGGCACTGCCAAACATGGTTCTAAGGAAAACACAGAAGGTCTGGAGTGCTGCAGACCAGCAGTTGGGGACAAAGGACTTTTTTAAAGACTGGCCTTGACCAGGGCGACATCTGCGGCACTTCCCAGGGTTTAGGAAGGAGACGCTCCTGTTAACTAGAGCAGCAACATTTTTTTTCCCCCTCCAACAGCTGCTATAATCAGAGATTGAGAGCACAGGTGCTTCTGGAATTCCTAAGTACTGCAGGTTTTTTAAAAATAGCGTAGCATGCGCTTTGGCTCTCCTAATCTAAATTCAGGTATGGACCGTAGACACATGGTAAATGGCACGTAGTACCTTTCAAAATACGATAAGGCACCAATCAACCCTGGTTTCATCTTGTCTCTCTTCTTCCTTCATGACTTAAGGCATCATACGGTTACCCGGGGCATCACGAAAGGAGTGAAAGAAGATTTCCGCCTGGCCATGGAGCGCCAGGTCGCCCGCTGTGGGGAGAACCTCATGGTGGTTCTGCACCGCTTCTGCATTAACGAGAAAATACTGCTGCTTCAGACCCTGGCCTGAAGGGGCTGGACCTCGGGACACTGTCACTTTGGCACAAGGGGAAGGCTCTTGAATCCACAGCAGCACCATTGCGGGAAGCCACTTGTCACCAGTTCCCTGTTAGCTTCAAGTTCTGCGGGACACAAGTCCTCCTTGGTGTTTGCTCACTCCTCGTTTTTCTAATGGGGTAGATGGAACTTTATAAATAAAACTTTCCTTAAGAATTCTTCAGTATTGGTTTCCTTAAGAAATCTTCAGTATGGGCCTCTCTTTTTTACTTTTACCCATGGCATTATACTAAAGTAGCTGTAGCTGCACGGGTGTTTCTTAATATATTTGGTTTTAATCTTTGTACACAGAGAACACAGTAGAGTCTTTCAGGCTTTTTATTAGTTTGGAAATCACAGCGTGATTAATTTCTTGAGTTTCTGGGAACTATCATATTTGTACCTTCCTATTTTTTTTCCCTTATGCTGAACTTATTCAGCTCATTCGTAGGATTAATACCCGTTAACTTCCTCCAGCTACCTTCATATCGCTTGTTTCTAGATTCAGGGCTCTTATAAAGATTTATAAAAAGATGGCTTTGAACATTGGTAACTGCAAAGCAGTTCTGTAAACATCCCCAGGAACTGGCTTTTCTGCACTCTTAGAGACTAAGGCCTCATCTGTGCTGGAGCTGCGTAACACAAAGGCCCATAACGTCCACACAGCAGCCTCTACACCCACCAGGGCAGCAGTTACATGTCAATTAATAACTCGTTAGGGGAGATCTTTGGCAAGGGTTTCAGCGGGACCCTAAAGCCGGAGCTTCGATCCAAGACCTAGCGCCAGCACAATGAAGAACTATGGGCGGGAGTGCTTCTCTTGGAGGAGCTCAGTGTGGGCAACCTGTGAGCTTTCCCAGACAGTCACTGTGCCTCCGTGGGCAAGCGCAGGGCGAGGATGCAGCCCACGCTCCCAAGTCAAAAAGACGGCAGCGTGAAATGTGTGCCAGGAGCCAGAGTGGCACCAGGAAGCTGCAGGGGTCGAGAGCTTTCACAAACCCCAGACACGTGAGTTGGAGCCTCATAAGATGTAACAACTGCTACCAAAGTCCCCACTGGATCATCACGTACAGTGACCACCCCAGACCCCTTGTAGTTCCCTTCGTGAGCACTGTCGGGCCATATTAACTGCCCAATTGCATTATATTCAGTTTATCAATTATCTGCATTATATTCAGTTAATCAATACAAAAGAGAGATCAGTAAAACATATACAAAATGCAGGAAACAGACCAAACAACTGCAGCAGGTTAGCAACTTTTTGCTAAACAGGCGCTTACAGTCCCTTAGGTCCCCTGAAACTTGTGAAAGCAGCTTCCATGGGACTGTGAATTAGAATTAGGATCCCTTTTTAATAATACAGCCTAGCAGAAGTGCCAGAACTTCGGGCTAATCCATTTTACGTGCTTTCCCCATCAGAATCTTTGCCCACTCCTTCAGATTTTCCAGAATATCCTTTTCCTGTAGAGTACATAGGAGATTAGGACCCAAAGAGTTGTCGCAGTAAGGTTTTGAATCAGGTGCTCTGCGTGAGATTGACTGTCTTGCATCTTCCACTTGAAAGGGAAATAGTTTCCAAATACTGCATGCCCAATGTAGACCAGGATCGAGTTCATTCCTAAGGATAAGCACAGGTGATGCCGTGAGAAAGAGCAGGCCTAGGGTTATGTCACAGTAAGCGGGTTCATGAAATGGAGTGGCAGTGACCCAGCCACAGCTGATCACCACAGTGCATCACTTCGCCACCACTCTGCTCCTATCCTGCCTTCAGTTACTACTAAGTTTTGAGCATTCATCTTACTTGCCCCAAAGATGGTATGCATGCTACTTTTATATACAGTCTGAGGGGTTTCTCCCTCCTTTCCTCCAAGCATTTATAAGAAAAGAAATACGGATCACCAAGATGCTAAATTCAAAATATAACCAAAGTGGTTCTCCTATGATTTTATTGGCAAGAACTATCCCAGTTAAATAATTTGTCTTCAGAACAACTGACCCGACCTATTTGGCCAGATCTGCTGCAGTTGCAAACAAAGGCTCATTGCCCTTCCAAGCTCCATGATTTCTGGTGGGAAATAAGGATCCCATTTGCATTACCCGAGCCATCTTCCCATTTCCTTCAGGGCAACTTGCTCTAAATCCTACCTCCTAAAGCCAAGGGAAGTACAGAAAACGTAATAGGATAGAATTAATCTGGAAAGAATGGGAAGTAGTAGGTTTTTCTGTCTTGATTTTACTGACCTGGGTAGAAAAACGGAGCACCTGACCACAGCCTCTTAACATCCACCAGGTAATACATCAGCAGGAGGAGGATGAAGGCAAAGCAGCTCAGGGTTGTCACATACGATATTGACCTATGAAATTTTTAGTAGAAATTTAAAAAGTTATTTAAGCAGTGTGACATACATATACATACATATAAGAGAAAAAAAAAGGCATAAAATAGTACTTAGTAGAAGTCATACTAAAAGCTGTATTTTTTTGCTTACCAGAGATTCTTATTTATGGGAATAAAGCCTTCATTTTTAGAACATTTTGTCAAGGCAGCAGAAATAATTCCCTGAAATAATAAGTCGTTAAAGTTAATGTAACTACAGCAACATGTCTGGGAATTAGAAAGTTTGTGTTGCTTTAAAAGAAAGCGTGCCCGTTAAAGAGTTGCCCAATCAAACTAGACAAAGCCAAGTAAGTATCTGACTTACCATTACTATGCCCCATATGAAGAATCGACTCATAATTTGCTTGTGCTGGGCTTTGTACAGCAAGATAATTTTTCCTGCCTGATATAAAAATAATAGAAACATCAATTAGTGGCCCAAAACGTAACTTCCCTTACATAGCAGGGCTACTGTGTTAGGGTAGAGAGTACTTGTGTTAGGGTAGAGTGTTTGTATGAATTAACTAAGCAGCTGAAAGATTCAAAATGGAAAAAAAAAAAAAAAGAAAAAGAAAAAATGTGAAAATGCAGCTCACTTGGCAAGAGAACAACATTTAGTCTCCCTTTGCTCCTGCATTCATGGGGAAGGGACAAGCAACTTGGTTATTTTTCACATAAAGCCCCTGAAGCTCCATCTCCTGTAGCTTGGTAGGGACTGCAGAAAGGCCCCTTCAAATCTCCTGACTGCAACCCAAGCCAAGAGGAAGGAAAGAGGTACCTGCAGTCCCAGAAATGCCATCATGATGGAGTTTATGGTTCCCAGGATGCCCTCAGGGTCATACGGCATTTTTGTTTGGTAAAGCACCTTAGGGAGAGAACAGTTACTACAGGTCCTGCAAGGAAGCAGGCTCTTTTGCCTCCCTCCCCACGTGCCCTTCCCTGCTGACATCCACGGGCCGTGCCAGCCTGCAGCTCCGTGCTGCCACCCAAAAGCCGCTTACGCTTGACGAGGGGTGTTGATACATGTGTTTTTCTCCAAGAAGCAACCGATCGATGTAACCAGCTGCTCCTCCAGTGCAGTTAGGATACATCCCAAAATCGCCAATGCCCCCCGGACCAAGGTAGCCCCTAGGACATAAACAAGCGGGTTGTGGTACTGAGCATTGCAGTGCCTCACCTGAAGAGTGGGTGTCCCCCTGGAGCAGAGATGCTGGACGTGTTTCCTGCCTGTAATCCTTCGTGACAGCTGGCCAGTGAACTTCCCGTTCCAATAATGCTGGATAAGGAGGGGACAGGCAACACCAGGAGCCTAAAGTGACGCTCTGCTTTGGTCTCTGCCTGCTCTGCAGGTGATTACCCACATAGGAGCCACGACAGAGACTGGTCTGATATGGAGATAATCATATATTGGAAACACAGAGCGCAGGGAGATTTTGAACTTCCTCTATAGCTAGAAAGGATCTCACCTGTCTAACGCCAGCTATTTTGTAAAGAAAGGGTTTTCATGTGCTGAATGCTGCCTTTGAACCTTCTGGAGTCCTTCCCTAACACTCAGAGCTACAGACACTGAAACGTGTTTTCTGCTCAGTGGGAAAACAACCTGATGCCCCACGGAAAGCACAGCGAGCACAACATCTTACCTGGGGCAGCCGGGGACTGGTAACAAAAAGGTCAGGCAGAGCCAAATTGCTTCTAATGTCAAAATGAAAATCCACTGCGGCCAGTAGGGGAGAATATCCTGCAGAGCCGGAGGTGGCATCTCCTGCACGAGGCACAGGGAGGAGCAAAGTATTAGCTGGCAAATAAAGACCGTGCCCTGGGGGACATCCTGTATTTCCTGACAGGTTCCCCAGATAAAGGAGAGCGCCGCTGGCATCGCACCCTTGGCTTCTGCACTGGACCCTTCCTCTCGCTTATTAAGGGAGAAAACAAACAAAAGCCCTTCATGTTTTCTGATCTTGGAAAATGTCAGGAGGAATTTTGATTCATGAGCAGAACAAAAGCCTTTTGGGAAAACAGACTCCAGAAAGGCCAAAAAGCAGTATTACTTTCCCCTGCTGTGAAAAGCCATCGCCAAATTTAACTGGATGTAACAGGGGCCCCAGCACTTGGCACAGCCTTGTCCATGGGACTTAGCCCATCCCTGGTTTCCCTTGGCAAGTTCACAAAATTACCCTGGCCCGTTCCCAGACACGAGGTCACACCGTGCGACGTGGCAGGGAAGACGGCCCGTGATTTCCTTCTGTTTCTCACGCGTTCTCTGCGCCCAGGAGCAGCGAAAGCGCGAGGATCACGCGACTCACCGGCACATTCTGAGCCGCAGTTCCTGCAAACGGGAGCTGGAGAGCAGCAACCACGAGGTATGTGAATCCCAGCCTCTGCAGCACCCCGGGAATGCGTAGATTATCCCAGGACACTGGAAAATAGGAGCAAATATGGGCACCTTGATAAATATGAAAGCCCCACTTCTTCAGAGGGAGCTGAGACCTAATGTACCTGCTCCTACCCCTGCTGCCACCTCCCTTTCCATAAATCATCACCTTGGGATACAGCAGCTGATACAGAAAGAAATCCTCCTATGGATGGGATGGCTTCTATAGGTACTGCTTCAGTTCAACAATTATTAAAGCCCACGAGGGACGCAAACTGGCCTCGCGTTCGCTCATAGCTGCCTCTGCCATTCAAACCTGGTGCATCCCTGGGAAATTCAGCCGTGCAGAACGGAGCAGCTCAGCATTAAACTCAGCATTAAAGCGTCCTACAGGATACCTTCAGCCTGTGCCCTTCCAAATGATCCGTATGGCAGTGCGGACACTACCTGCTCTTGTGACCCCAGCCCAGCTGGCAGCAGCAACTGCCACAGAAACATGAAAAGGAGAGCAAGTGGAGCAGGAGACCACTCACACGGTCCAAGGCAGTAATTGGGATTCACAACTACGATTCCCAGCAGGATTAGCAGAAAACTCCTCCAGAGGATCTTGAGGAGCACCTTCTTCTTGGAACTTCCCCATCTCAGCATGGAGCTCAGAGACAGCGATACTGACGTCCCCATGATGAACACAAACCTAGAGGAGGAGGCAGTTGGGAAATGGAGCTGGCTGCTGCCTTGTCTCACATCTCATTGCACATGTGCAGGATGGCAGACAAAAATGCTGTGTAACACAGTATCCTAAAGTGGCTCAACAGCAATCTAGGTGCCCTGGGAGAAATCAGACAACCTGCTTCCTCTGCTGGCTAGCAAGTCCCAGAGAAGCAAGTATTGTGGAGCACGTGCAACCCAAACTCCCTCCTCCAAATGCCCTGCCCCGTGGCTGTGAGGTGCACGCGGTGTTCTGCCTGTAACCCTTGGTACAACCATCGCTCAGCCCAAGAGCTGTTCTTCAGGAAGACCTACCATGGAAAAACGAGATCGGCCACTGTTAATCCTGAAAAGAAACACAGAAGAACAAGTTAATTGCCTCAAAACTGCCCTTAACATTAACAAGGTTGTTGCGGAGTTTCCAGGGGAATTGCAAGCTGCTTGCGGATATCCTATAGCCCAAATCTAAAATACTTCATAAGCTGAACTTAAAAGCAGCTAATAATCTTGCTTCCTTGCTTTTCTAAGTGGCAGAACTGACAGTGTGTCTCAGCAAGGGCTTCCTGGACGGGATCCTTGTTGTCCAAGGCTGTTAGGTTTGGGTGGCATCAAGCAACACGGTTTGGCTGTGGCAGTACACCCTGCTACAGTCACCATGCAACACAGGAAAGTTACAGACCTGAAAACAGGTGACAAACAAGAAGGTTATACCTAGTCCGTGACCTGAAACCCTCCTGTGACTGTGTGACAACAAGGACTATCTCGATATTGCTGCTGGCTTGGCTCTATTTTACCGTTCCAGCTCTCGTGCTTGAAGAACCAGTATTTGCCTCCTCCATAGTTAACGAACACCATAATTATAAGAGAGAGCCTGGAAAGACAACAACAAACACAGAGAGCACTGCATGTCAATGCAACACATATGTATGAGTGCAGAGTTTCATGGCTACCCCATTAAAACATTTCTAACTGCAAAACTGCTTTATTTTACTTTTAAAGCAAAATTTTGTACAAGGCTCTAGCTTTGCTGTCCTGGGAGGCAGCAGCACTTCAAAGGTCACAGGTAGGGGCGAACCAAAGTGAGCTCCTTCACACGGCACCTTCCCAGTGAGTGAAGGTTGTTCCTTCCCACCCTCCACTGCACCTCAGCTTTAATGTTTCCTCCAATGAGCTCAACTCCGAAGTGCTTCAGAAAATCCAGGAATTAAAAACCCTGATATCTTCCCACGAAAATACATCCCGTTGCACTGCCAGTGCTCTGCTTAGCCCGCACACCGTGAAAGCGACTGTGGAGAATGAGGTTCCCCGCGGAAACGCGGCACGGGGCACGCGCTCTGCTCACCCTCGGAACGTGTCCAGGGAGCGCAGCCGCTGCCGCGGGACGCTGCTGCACAGGCGCTGGCAGGAGAGGTCGCTGCTCGGGGAGTCCACTGTGTTCGAGGACCCAAGCTCCTTAGGGAACAAACCAGACACGTGCCGGGGAAGTCAGAAGCTGCATCAGCCGCCCAGGAAGCAGAAGTCAACAATCTGAGGCCTGCAGGCTTTCGAGCACTGTGTTTGCATCTGTTCTCCCCAACTTTCTCGGCCTTTTGCTTCCCGGTTTGCTCTTTCTCACCCCTTGATGGATCTGCCGTGTTGCAGTTAACTCGCATGATGGAAAAATGAGGATGTTTCCACCTTTGGCAGGGGAGATCAACCATCCCATATAAAGAACTTGGATCTGTGAGCCAGTTCTGTAAACCTATGCTCAGGAGAGCTGGGTTCAGTCATAATCAGCTGAGCAGATCCAGAATTCCGGAAAAAAAAAAAACAGGTAAATCCCATCAAAAAGCAGTACGAAAAAGGAGGAAACTCCTTTCAAAACCAGGAGTGGCTTCTTCCTCATCTAGTTCCCTTAGTCGCTCCAATCAGCTCCAGTGACAGCATGAGAAGCAGACACTGCTGCAAAAGAGCTTCAAATATCCCTGAGGAGCTCTATTCCCAGCTCGTCTGAATCCTGTCAAATTCTGACCTCCTAAATGTGAAGCCCAGGTTGTGACGACCTCTCTCTATTCCAGTACAAAACATGGCTCAAAAATGCCAGCTCCAAGGGTGCAAGAGAAATCCTCACTCAGGTGTAGATCCCAGCAATATTCCTATAGGGCCTCAAGCAGGCACAAAAGCAGCAGTACCTCCCTTCCCTTACACTGCTTGTATCAGAGGTGCACAATATTTTCAGTGAGGTGTTTCCCTTGATGGACGTGAAGTGGGCAGAAAGCTGGATGGTCAAGGCTTGCAAGAGCTCTGCTGGGAATTAGACTTGCATGGAAGGGCAGACAGAAATAATGTCTAGCCCCTGACAAAATAATGCCTGACTTCAGTAAAGATTTGCCAAAGGGAGAAGGACAGTAACTAAAGAGCCCCCAAATACCGGGGTAGTGTCAGTCAGTGTGAGGTGGAAACGCAGCAGACAGCAAATTAAAGATACTGGAGTCACTCACGGAATTAATCACACGTTCTGTTTCTCTGGGGTTCAGTCTCTTGCAAACCCAGTTCCTGACTGGATCGATTCTGAAAAATAGCCACAGTTAAGAAAAAGGAACCTTATAGCCAGTAAGTCATCTTCATATCAGCTATTTAGCAGTGTAAATCTTTTTCATTTAGTGTAAATCAAAAGCTGAGACAGCCCCTGTTTGTGTTTTCTGAAGTCACATACATGACACGGTACCTGCAGCCTCACTCCAGTTCTGTCACTGCCCTGCATTACAAGCTCAGGTTTAGGACTGTTATTCTCAGTTTATTTCTAGGCAAGGACCACTCACCTCATTCAGCACACAGGACGGAAGACTCAATAAATGCTCTATGCACTGGCTTACATGGCTGTAAAATCCCCCTCAACAGAGATGCTTTTCTTTTACTACCACACTGTGATGAGACGTGCTTTGAAATCAGCCGCCCTGCGTCCTGCGTGCCCACGGCAGCTGCCCCAACTCTCCTCACTTCATGGACAACTCTGCTCACTTACTTCATGAGAAGGTGTCCAGCAATCGCGAGCGCAAGGATGCCCGTGTAAACCAGGAACGCAAACAGAATAGCTGCGGGGCAGAGAGAAGAACACAGCACTGTAACTCATTTAACAAAGTCATTGAGGGGCCTGGGGCTGCTGTGAGGGATATGAACACAGCAACCAATCCAACCCACTGTTCACCACCCCACCGACACATCTCCTCAGCCTGAGTGCCAGAGACAAGCAAGGAAAACAGGAGGAGAGGCGAAGAACAGGAAGGGTCCTGTGTACGTACATAGACATGAACAGCAACAAGAACTTTTAGCTACTAAAAGGTCTTCTTCCAGGCACATATCCAGCGATTCTTTCTCCACTAATCCCTGCTCTAAGGAAGTGGTGCTGTACAGTGTCTCACAGGAGAGTCCTGAACCTGGTCAGAGCCTCAGGACAGAGGTGTGAACCGTGAGGAGGCAACAAGAGAGAAGGGAAGAAGGTCCACGAGCATCGTCAGCACAGCCCAACTGGCCGCGAGAGCTTTTCCAAGGTCAGCTTTGCAGTGAGACATGCAAATTGTGGACCAAAAGAGGAAAAGGGAGCTTTACGTACGGAGGTAGCTGTTGATAGGGTCTTCATTGACGCTTAGGTCACAAGAAACTGTTTGGGTGCTCCCACTTTGGATCTTCACCTCAAGAGAATAGTTGCCATATTCTCCAAAATGATAGTGAATCCTGCAAGGGATAAAGGAGGGAAACTTGCGAGCTGTCCCTGCTCTGTGCAGCTCCTGGAGCAGCAGCCGGGGTCTCCCGTGGCCAGGTGCTTGTGGGAAGGACAGAGGGAGCTCCTGGTCCCTCCTTTGCCAGGGCTGCCTCCTGCAAGCCCAGCACGTGTTGGCTGCCCACGTTCAGCACGGAGATAACGAACCCCCCAACTGCAGCAGCATGGGGCACATTTGTAAATAAATACACTTATAAACAAAGAAATATGCAAGCTGCTGCATTGGGCAGCTATGTTTGTGTCACCCGGGGTGGGCCACGTACTTGCAGAGCGCTCTGTTTTCAGAGAAGCCGTCGAGCTGCAGGGTGAGTGGATGGTGGGTGTCCACAGCCACCGCCGCCGTGCTCGCTCTCGTCGAGCTCCCGTTGGACGCGGGGATAAAGGTCAGGAACTGCGGGGAGCACTGGGGAAGAAGGGGGCCGAGTGAGGGCCCAGAAGCGGGGCAGCAGCGGCCCGTGATGCAGAAGCCAAGAGGGCTCCTGCCTCACAAGCCACGCGCGCGAGGAGGGGGCCGGGGGAAAGGCAGCGGGGCTGCTGACCTGGTAGCAGGCGGCGGAGAGGGCCGAGAGGCGCAGGCCCTCGGCGGGCAGCGCGTTGTGCACGAGCAGCAGCGCCTGGTCCATGCGGCCCCGCGGCGGCGCCGCGCGGCTGCCGGCGCCCGACGCGTCCTGCCCGTGCGCCCACGGCGAGCCCGGTGCCAGCAGCACCGCCGCCACCACCGCCAGCAGCGCCGCTGCTGCAGCCGCCATCGCGCCGCGCTCCGCCCCGGCCTCCGCCGTGCCTCCTCCTCCTCCGGCTTCCTCCCTCCCTTCCCTCCCCTTCCCCGCTGCTCCTGCAGCGCCCCGGCCTCTGCTCCAGCAGCCCCGCTCGGGAAACCGTGCAGCCCCCGCGCCCGCCTTCCCACGGGGTCGGCGCCTCTGCGAGGAGGCCATGGCGGCAGGAAAGCCCTGCCGCGAGCCGCCGCGCGGCTTCTCCTGCCCGCTCCCGTGCGCGGGTCCTTCACTGGGAATGTAGCAGGCCGGGCTATGGAAAAGAAACCGCACTCCGTGCGGAGAGAGCCTCCTCCAAGGGAGGTGCCGGCGCTGGCGCCGGCGCTGCTCCTGGCAGCCGTCCTCTTCCTCAACGGCCTCCTCTACCTCTACCTCAGCAATGTGCACGGCTCTTCGGGACGCGCCGGCGCGGACCCCAGCCTCTGCCCCCTGGGGTCCTTCAGACTAGGAGCAGGGAAGAATTGCTCCCCGTGGCTCTCGTGCGAAGCCATAAGTAAGGAAGTGAGGAAACTCAAGCGCGTTGGCGAAGGAGCAGTGAAAAAGGTGAGCTTGGCTTTCCCTCCGCTGCACACCCCGTGGAAAGGCCTGGGAGGGCGGCCACAGCCGGCGGTGTTGGCTGGCTCGGTAATGCCTGTGCCCCCTGTCCCTGGGGCTCCGGGCAGGTACACCAAGGCAGTCCCAGCGCGTGTCCCCAGGCCAGCTTGCACCTCAGCTGCACCCCCTGGCACCCAGCAGTGCGAGCAGCGTCACTGGGACGGGCGAAGCGCTTGTGGGGGTGACACAGTCACGGCTGATAAAGACGGGCCGATACAAACTGGGTGGGAGGAAATCCCTTGGCCGCTGAGCTCAGCGGCACTGCCCCTTCCTAAGGAACACGGGAGAAACCAGGATGTTGCTGTAGGCGCCCCGTCAGCGAGGTCCTGCTGTGACGGGACCGTGGGCCAAGCCTAAAGGCTTCACGCTCTCCTAACAGCATCAGGTTCAGCCTCGGACTGCATGTGGGGCCTCTCGCTGCCGAAGGCTCCACACGTCTCACGTGTCTCTCGTACATTCCCAGGTGTTTCTTTCTGAGTGGAAGGAAAACAAGGTGGTCCTTTCCCAGCTCACCAGCCTGGAGCTGCAGGCCGACTTTCTGCACGGGCTGAAGATGCTCAAAGCGCTGCAGAGCAAGCACGTGGTGCGGCTGCTGGGCTACTGCGAGCAGCAGTTCACCATCCTCACAGAGTACCACCCGCTGGGCTCCCTCCGGGGCCTGAACGAAACTCTGAGCATGCCCAGGTACAAGGGCTTCAACACGTGGCATCGCAGGCTCGCGCTTGCCATAGACTACGTGAGCATCATCCGGTTCCTGCACGGCAGCCCGCTGGGCACCCTGGTGATGTGCGACTCCAACGACCTGGCCAAGGTGCTCTCCCAGTATCTCCTCACCAGCGACTTCCACGTCCTGGTCAATGACTTGGATGCGTTGCCGCTGGTGAACAGGAGCGCCGGCCTCCTGGTGAAGTGCGGGCGCCGGGAGCTGCGGGGCGAGTTCGTGGCGCCCGAGCAGCGCTGGCCCCATGGGGAAGAGGTGCCGTTTGATGACGACCTCATGCCCGCCTACGACGAGAAAACGGACATATGGAAAATCCCCGATGTCGCCAATTTTCTCTTGGGCCACGTAGAAGGGAGTGACATTGTGCGGCTGCATTTGTTTGACATCCATGCAGCATGCAAGAAGAAGGACCCAGCTGAAAGGCCTTCGGCCCAAGAGGTCTTAGACACCTACAAGAAAGTTTTGACTCTTCTTATTCGGGAGGCCGCCGTGCCCGGTACTAGGGAAATGTTGTAGTGAATCACGGCACAGACACTGAAGTTGCTGTCCTGCCTATTTATTTTAACTTGCCTGAAGCTTATACAAGAGCAAAATCTCTATTCCCTAAACTGAAAAGATAATAAAACAAGAATGAAAACACTGAGCTTGTACTTTTATCTTTCAATTAAAAAAAGTCCAGCTGCGTGATGAGTTTCCTACTGGCACCTTTTATGTATCAGTGGAAGAGGAAGAAGAGGAGGAGGAGAAATGAAGGTGTGCAGGTGTGGTGGGAGACGTGCACCTCAAAACCCCTAAATTTTCTTCTAAAACAATTACGTAAAACCTTGAAAGCCTGCCTGTGACCACCTTCATGCTAGTCTTGATTTGAGTGGCAATTTGTAAGTCAAAAAGCACTGGCCTGTTTTGCCAAGGAGTTTGTACTGGTGTTCCCTGTCATCCAAACAAGTCACATCGTGACTGGAAAAGTGCCATCATTTTTTATATACTCTGTTCAAATCCACATACAATTTTATTACAAATGGGCAGCCTCTTCTGTAAATAACTCAACCCTGACCTGCTGCCACAGTGTGGCAGCAAGTTGCTTTCCCTTTAGCCAATGTTGTGTTCCTCAGTTAGCTCATGTTATCAGTTCCAGGCACAGTCCTCACTTGCAGGGCTCCCGCTGCCCCTTTGCTTCCCTTGTCCGGAAGCAAAGCTCAGCACTGAGAGTCTCAAAAGTGACCAGTGATTTTGGATGTAGCTCCTCAAAGGCAGGGATCAAGACAGGAGTCAAATCCTTTGCACACACTCCCAGCAGCATCTTATTGCAGGTGTCCATCTTATTACAAAAGTGTAGCCTTGCATTTCAACACTGAATAAATTACAGTAGTTTTGAGCAGAGCATCACGCAGCTTGAAAAATAAACCCTTCTTTTGCTGGATGTTGCTCCTGTCTACGTGGGAGCACTAGATGGCAGCAGAAAGAACAGATTGGCTTCAGTGCTCAGCAGTGACACAGCCTCTCCGGGTGACGCTTCCCAACATCGGAGCGTTGGCAGCTCCTACCTCAAGGGCTGCTTCAATGCTCACCTGAAGCTCAGGTCGAGGCCCCCACATTCCCAGTCCTCTCCCTGGAAAGCTGTTGGGATCTGGGATCCTCCTGCATCTCTTGCGCCCCTTCCCTCACCCAAAAGCCTGGGTAAAGGAGCTGGTCCTGGGCAGAGCAGGGCATGTTTTAACCGACATCCTAACCGCATCCACACGATCCCGAAGGCTGCACGGGTGGGCAGCCTTTACGGCAACGCATGGATATATTTGACTCCATTGGATACAAGTAGTATTGCATCCACATCCATGGATGCTGGTGTGGACAAACACCAGGCAAATAAAATGGACATATCCTATTTAATTGAACAGAGCTTTTTCTGTCCCCCATCCCCTTTTCTTTTTCTAATTTTGAGGGACACTTCCAAAGTCCGTGGTATTCTGTACTTAATGGAGCAGTAACCACTGAATGTACAAGAAGCTGAGAGCACCACAGGAACTTTCTGAACTTCTACCACAGCCCTAAAACAGTATTTTCCTTCGCTGCCACATAAACAAAAGATGAGGCTATTATCTCTGAGAACAAGGGGCAGTGCTGCTTGCAAAATACATCTGTGAGCTACTTGGCAGGGCTCGCCACTGTAAACTGAGGCTATCATTAGGATTATGAGAGTCCCTGGGAACAAGAGGAGAGCGGTTGCGAAGTTCTTCTAGCATGATATAAGGCATGTAGCTGTAGAGTTCATCCAAATAATTATATGTTAGATGGCATTTTTTGAAAAAAGAAAAAGGCTCTTATGGTTTTCTTTTAATTGAAATACTCTGTACTTGAGATGCCCACATGATTTCCCATAATTGTGAGTGTTCTGAAGGCCACAGCCCAGGGCTTATCAGGATCAAATGTTGAATACTTTCAAATTGCAGTGATATTTCTCAGCCATTTCTGATTTTGTTTAGCTCTGGGCAACTCAAAAGCTATTAAAATATATATGTATTTTTTCTAAATATGATGCACATACACACTTACAAATTCAAATAAAGCTTCCAATATTCTTTGATCATACTTTTTAAAACCAAGACCTTGATGGCGGATTCCACCATTCAGATTCTGGACATGAAGTGATGAGATTTTCCAAGCTGTTAAATATTTGTCAGTCAAATTCAAGGTAGTTGATGGTTCTTAGGGACTGTTAGAATATGATTTTTCTTTGTAGAGCTGGCAGGCCCTTTTCAGTATCGCTCCTGGTAAGTCTATGGGGCTAAAGCACACACTTTTATTAAGTGCAGGGTAGATTTCTCTGTGGAATGATCAAAGTTCTCACTTTTGAAAAAGATTTTTTCTTAAATTAAATCACACCCATATTTGTAAGAGCCAGGGTTGTGTCTGACCCACAGCTGAAATTCCCCAGGCTTATTTAGTACTGAGCAATGCTGAAAGTCCAGCCGCTAAGCTTGGGTCCACATGAGCTGGACTTTGCCCCAAGAGCTGATGCCAATGCTGTAGGTTATTATTATGTATTATGTGTTCGGTGCCTCCACGGTTCAGTCACAAGCAGGATGCCAGAGGTCAGATGCCATTCGGCCCTAGCTCAAAATGAGAGCCCTTCCTCTACAAGCTGCAGTGCAGGAAGGCAGAAAACGACTGCTGCTCTCTGTACATGTTCACAGCATCCACCTGCACTAGTTTTCCCGTCCCACCTCCTGCAAACTACCCACACGAGTTTACACGGATGCCCAAAGCTACAACTGCAAGGCCTGGCTCTGGTCCGGGCTCAACAGCGCTGTCTCACTGAAGCTCTGGGGCTTGACTCGTCTCATGAGGTAGGTCCATGACTACGTGCTCCCTAATGTCCCGAAATCCGGCCGTCCCTAGGCTTCTATCAGTCACAGTCTCCCATCTTGTTCTGATGTTGAGAGGAGTCAGCCCCAGTTGAGAATTACCTGTCAGCGGGCACGGAGGGCCCCGCGTGAGCTCCAAGGGTAGGAGCAGAGCAGACAGATCCCCACAACACCTGAAACCAGAGCCTGCTTTTGAATCACCCCCAGCCTGGGTGTTCTGCTCAGCTCTTGCTGTCCCCACAACACCCTGAGCTCAGCTCGGAAAGGTTTCGCACGTGTAAAGGAGCGAGCTTAGATTCTGATTTCTGCTGATGTTTAGGAGCTTAAGTGTGAAATAAGAGCCGAAGCCATAAAAGGAAATGACAGAGCAGCAAGACAAGTTAATCAAGGATTAGAATCTACCAGCTCCGGCAGTAGGACCAGATTCCTCTAGAAGTCACACAAAAGGCCTCCACCAGCACAGCTCCTACTGCTAATGGCCAAGAAGCGGGAAGAAACATCCTGCAGGCGGAGAGCAATTGCTTTTATCCCCCCAGATCTGCAGTGCTATCACGCTTGCAACAGCTCCAAGCACAATATCCCTTCTTACAGGCCAGTCCAGCAGGATCCCGTTGTGTCCGGAGAAGAGCTTAACTTTCAAGTAACTTCCCTGAGGGATGTAAGAGAAGGAAATATCTGTGTTTCCGCGTTGGGGTGTGTGGATTAAGTGAGCCTTCAATGGAACGTTTAATTAGGCCAAATGAAGCAAGTACATGAGTGAGGCAAAGTCTGCTCTTCTCTGGGGGCGGGGGAGCCCCCAAACCAAGGCTGTGCTTCATAGACGCAGCGCGGGGTTTCCTCTGGAAGAGAAGCTCATCTTGTCTGCAAGGTCCCAGGTGCAGGATACTGGGGTGCTCCAGCACATGCCCTCATCGCCCGGGCTCAAGCTGCAAAAACAAATAGTGCCTTTCAGTACCTTAAATACAACCTCTCTATACCTAGTAGAAGGGAGCCTGATCCCAACCAAGTTTTCTGCATCATATCAAAATATAAAAACATATCCAACTTACTTGTGCTTATTCTTTCTGCTTTCTTTCCCACACTCATAATGCTTTCTTGTCAGGCCTGCTGGGTGAAAAGTTTAATATGCTCAAAGAAAGAGCCTCAATTTACTGAGAAACTGCTTAAAATCCCAGGGAAGTGCACTAATTAGAAGTCTGGAGTTATGTTTCGTAAGTGATAAAACTTATATATTCTCTTGGTGGTTTCCACAACCCTGTGACTGGGTACCAGACTGACTTAATGATCAGGAATTATGTCTAATTGATGTTCTTTGGCTCTTCTTTCCCACACCATGTGGGGCAAGGAGCATTTCTCATGGTAACGGTGCCTTAGCTTTTTTTTTTGGATATTCCCATTTTCACTCATCTTCTATGCTTCCACGCTCCAGTGTGCGACCTCTTGAAATGAAACCGTTCTACATCTCTACAGAATGTCCAGTAGGTTCCTTTTTGGCACAGACAGGAGGATTTTGGGGGGAAACGGCCGTTTTCACCACCTGAACGGCTGGATTCAGTTACACTCGTGGGCAAAGGTGCTTTTAACTCCGCACCCATCGGGCTTTCAGAGGATGGGGCTGCAGCTCCCCTGCACTTGTTCACACGCCGCAGGGCGCCAGGCTTCCGTTTCGTGCGTTTTTCCAGCAAAATCGCTCCCCGAAGATGGGGGGGGGGGGTGGCGGTCGCCCCAACCGCCCCCGCCTGCGCGCGGCGGCGCCTCACGCCCGCGCCCAACGGCTCCGCGTGACGTCACTTCCCGGCCGCGGCGGCGGCGCCGCCTCTAACGGCCGTTCCCCTCCTATGGCGGCGGCGGCGGCGTTGGCGGGGGGGGGCGGCGCTGGCGCTGGCGTTGGCGTCGGCGGCGGCTCGGCCGCGCTGGGCGACGGCGGCGCCATCGACTACTCGGTGCACGAGGCGTGGAACGAGGCGACCAACGTCTACCTGCTCGTGGTGCTCGCCAGCCTCGCGCTCCTCGTCTACGCGCGGCGGTGAGGGGCGGGGGGGGCGCGGGGGAGCCGCTGGGGGCGGGGCCACACGGATGGGCGGGGCTAATGCGAGGGGCGGAGCTAGCGCGAGGGGGCGGGGCCGGGTCTCCCGCCAGGAGCCGCCACGTGGGGCGGCCGTGGCGGTGTCGATGGCGGTGTCGATGGCTTCATGGCCCGCTCCTTGGGCAGGAACAAGAGGAGGATCATGCGCATATTCACGCTGCCGCCCGCGGCGGGCACGCCGCCCGAGCCCAACTTCTACGACAGCATGAAGAAGATCCGCCTGCGGCAGCAGCTGGAGATGTACTCCATCGGTAAGCGCCCGGCTGGCGTGGGGATGGCGTGAGGCAGTGCGGAGTGTGGGAGCTCTGCCCTTGCGAGCAGAGCTGCTCCCGCTGTCCTGCGGTTGAGCGTCGGGATGGACGTAGCGGGGAGCCCCACGTGCTGTAGTTCAGCTTCAGGGAATCGTCTCTGTGTCCTTCATGTCTGTCACATATAGGAGCCTGCAGGAAAGATGGGCAAGAAATAGTGGCATCTTCAAAACCATCTTTTAAATGTAAAGATTCTTAGAGCAGGCCACTTCCGTCCAGATAAAAAAGGATGCGCATCCTACAAAGGAAGGCCTGCTGGCATTCTTTGGTTTTCTTTGTTCACACAAAGCTTTGATCTTGTTTTGCACTGCTCACCCAATTAATTTTGAAGTCAACAGAGCTGCTAGCTTGTGGCCTATATACTGAGGTGAGTGTTGAGGTGTTGAAGCCATTTATTGTGTGACTAATGAGTTCTGTAGATGATCTGTAATAGCCCTTCTAAATACATAATGTTTTTATTTTTTTTAATGAAAGGATCCCAGTGGAATCATAGTTCTTTGCCATTAATTTACCTAAATATTGCTACAATGCCATTGTCTTTTTTCCAAGGCCACTTGCTGAAGGACGTCATCCGTGTGGTGGCTGAAGCTTCCCTGGTGTGTAGCTCAACTTTGAAGCCATGCTCTCTGATCTTAACCCCATGTCTTGATTTATTGTATGAATGTGTGTGTGTGTATATACATGTATATTTTCACATAAATTTCAGTGGAATGACTGGTGCTGACTGGTGTTTTTGTTTATTTTTGTTTTTTGCAGCAAGGAAGTATGAGCAGCAGCAGCAGCCTCCAAAGCAGACTGAAAGCATACAGCTCTCAGTGGAATGAAGTCCACCATTGTAAGAATTCAGGATATCCTTACAGTGCTGATAACAACAGCCCGAGCGGGGACATTTTTGGTGCCTTTTAACTGATACGTAGCTAAAGGCAACGAGGAGAGGAAGGGGACACTCCTAACATCTAAGTTCGTGGCAGCTTTGAGCCTGCTGAATTAAACTGAATCCCTACTGAAATGCCCAGCATAAAAATATCAAGTGAAGGACAGGTTTGCTCAGCGAAACCTCTGAGGGTAGAGAAGTGCAATCATACCAGTGCTTTAAACTATTTCCCTTATTGCCAGCACCTTTGAAATAAATTCCGCCCTTCCCAGATGATGGTACCCTAGAGAAGGAAAGGCAATAATAGCTTCCCGTGCCTGGACACCGCTGAATTTGCCGACGGAAACGTGGTTTGGTGTGTTCAGTAAATGTGAACGAGAGTAACGCGCAGTGAAGGTGAGTGGGGTTGGAGCAGCGGAACCGTCGCTGGCAGTGCTGCAGAGAGACTGAAGTCTCCGCGTTGTTTGCAGCGGAGCCGGCGGATGCCGAACTGCGGAGCTGCCTCGCGGAGGCTGGCAGGACTGAAAAGCAGCGGCCGGTTTCACGTCTGTGGGGCGGTGCAGGCACCGTAGCGTTACCGCCGCGGCGGCTGCTGGGCTCGGTTTAGTAAAGCTGGTGCCAAGCGGAGCATGGTCTGTGTGTGAACACGTGCGTAAGGGAGCCACGGAGCGGGGCTC
>JAVCKT010026971.1:0-12879 GCA_032273925.1 Rhynchotus rufescens | reverse complement strand
TTTTTTTTTTTAAAAAAAAAAAAAAAAAAAAAAAAAAAAAAAAAAAAAAAAAAGCATGTCAGCTCAGATTTGAGGCACTCTGTGGCTTTGGCTGCATTAGACATGTCTTCTTAATTCCTTGCCAGCACTTTTGACTGTGTCATCAAAGGCACCAGTCCCAGCTAAACAAGTTGCTGATAACAGATCTTATTTAAGCTGCCATTTTGTCTGATATTTTTCAGAGCATACCAGTTAAAAAACTGCCATTTCACTCTGCATCTGGATGAAATTACGCTCACCTCACACTAGAGGGCCCTGTGGCTGCCCCTAGTCTCTTTTGGAAAACTGGTGTACATCATGAGAAAGCTGACCTGACCTGGAAGAAGGAAGGGAGAGTAAGGTGGGAATGGGGTAAAGACTCACTCTAGGAAAGCTCAACGGAAAAGTCAGAAGAGACACTGAGAAGGGATATGGGATAGAGGGGCATGGAGGATGTGAACTAGAGAAGGTTAGTCCAGCTGCAGTGGGTAGGCCTAAAGCAGTGGTGGGATGAAGCTGCAGAGGAAGTGATGATCAATCTTGGGATCCTGGCACTGAGGTCAGCCACAAGGAGAAAATTCAGAGGGCCCTTGACAGACCATATAGAGAAAAACCGAGGGAATAGCTGTAGGAGTTCTGTTCTATTTACTTTACTTTACTTTACTTTACTTTACTTTACTTTACTTTACTTTACTTTACTTTACTTACTTTACTTTAACTTTACTGTTTTTCTAGAGAAGGACCTTGTGTGGTGAAGAGATGATAGCAGAAGATGTTAAGTTACTGCAGAAATAAATGATACAGACATGTGAAAGTCAGGTTCACTTAGTAAGAAAATGAGCAAAGTCAAATTAGCAGCATTCCCAAACTTCCTCTCCTTTATAAAGCACCTTTTAGTTGACAATCAGAAAGTACTGTATAAACATAAACTTTATGTATAAAGCAAACCTGACCCATGGGAATGTTTGATTTTTTTCCTGAGATCACGCATTGAAGTCTGGTGAAAGAATTAGGCATAGTGCCAAAGTTTTCTAATTTGTAGTGCTTTGTTCTTGGAAACAGAAAACATCTTCTGCCGGCTGTGTGTATGCTGATAGTATTTATTGACACTTTCATGTAAGCGTGGATGGGAATAAAATAGAAGTAGATCTATAATAAGTTTTTATTTCTGAATAATTTTTTTCTGAGAATAGTTGAATTAATGAAGCTAGATTCTTATGGGTCTCAGTGTTAGACTCTCTGATATCCAACAAAACCAAAGTTCCAAATGAAGGTTTTCCCACAGCTGAGATATTTACAGGGCCTCTTGTGTGCCTGGATACTCTAGTGTGTTTTAAAATGGGAGCTTACATTGCATTCTTTCCTGTTCATGGGGCACCACTAATGTGGCCTCTTTTTTAACATCTTTGTTTCTTATTTGCATTAAGGTTATTAGGACAAAATATATCTGAGATCATTGCTTCTCGGTCAGATTGGTTTAAGAGCTATTGAGAAAAGCTAATACCAAGAGGGACAGCCAACCAGAGATAAAAAATTATATTGTGTATAATCAGCCTAATTTCCTTAGGAGATTGGGCTAAAAAACAGATTAGTCAAGCATCATATCATTTTCTCCCTATGTAAAACATGAATAAGCAGTGATATTTATGTGATGGAAATGGAAATACAAAATGGAAATAATGATGAAATATGATGCTGCAGGCTGATGTCAAATCCATACAAATGATTAGACTGATTGGTGATAATGGAAATAAGTAAAGAATGGAAAAAATCCAGTACCAGCATGGTCTATGAAGACAGCAAAAGTACTAGGAATGAAAGAGTTCATATAATCCAGAAATAAAAGTGATTGAACAGTCAGGTACTTATAGAAGTTGTTTATTTAAACATTTTACTACTGCTAGCATTTAGAGTAGTGTTCTAGTTATCCATCTGTGAACAAATAACAATGCTAATGCATGTCCTTCAGTCTACTACAAGCCCTTAGGACCAATTCCATTTCTGTTTTCTTGAATCAACATATTTTTGACAATATAGTAGTAATAATGTGGGATTTGTTTAATTGTTCTTGGTTAAAAAAAATTAAACTGTAATTCAGCACAGCCAATGAAAACATTTATTTCACAAGTTTAAACTTTCCCATAGGAATGCTGGAGCAGCCCTTCTGATCTCTCTCTGTGTTCAAAGGAAACATTTTTACAATACAGATGCTTGGAAAAACATACTGGAACATAGACATTGATTCTCAAGAGAATCACAGAAACACAATAAAGTAACTTTTTTTTTTTTTTTGTAGCTAGAGATAAAAAATGGTAAATCAATTTTATTTTTGTTGTGTTTTATTTTTGTTGTTTTTTTTTTTTTTTTTTTTCCCTCTAGACATGAATAGCCATGAAGAAGTCATTTCACATTAGCACTAGAACAGTAGAGTTGACTGGATATCTGCCACAGCAGCAGATTTGACAGTTGCTCAGTGGTCTGCCTCTGGGCCAACTACATTGTCTCCTCCCAATGTAATCTACTTAGTTAAGACCTACAGAAAAAGACATTGGAGGCAACTTCTAGACATGGAAGATAAATGAATTCCATGAGAATTCTGTTCCTTTCCTGCTATGCTGGACATGATTTTGTGCCTTTCCAACATAAAAATCTTCCTTCTAAGATTAGTGGATTATATTTAAGGTGTATTATATGAAGAGTTTATTTCTTTTCAGTGCCCTGTCACTGTTGGATCATATCTCTGCAATGAAAGAGATGCTTTGTTGTGTAGATTGACCGCTTCACACACATCTAATACCTATCTCTTCTGTGGGTACAGGGGAGGGAATAAATAAACAAATCTTTCCAGTGATATTCCAAGGCCAAACAAATAGGACTAGCTGAGAGGATGGACCAAAAATGATTGTCCTTCTCACTAGTTGAAACTGTGACATTAGCTTTGATACTGGAATCACCAAAACATTTTAAGAACTCATGAGAATTAGAGTTTGAAGCAGACAGAATACAGAAAAACACAGCAATCACTACAAAAACAACCTTTCCAGCACAGAGGGAATGAAAAACTGCTAGACTCACCACCTGTGGCAACTGTCTACCTTGATACTGTCTGGGAGGCAATGAATGTCTCCACATTGACTTGAGCGTTTTTTTGAAAATACCCTGCTGGAGCCCAGTCCCTAAATGTTAGTAATTGTACCTTAATTAATCATATACACTTGGATGTATGAATGTGGTCCAAAGTTTAACTTTCTGATTCAGTCTTAAATCA
The DNA here is from genome assembly GCA_032273925.1 of Rhynchotus rufescens. Lineage (NCBI taxonomy): Eukaryota > Metazoa > Chordata > Aves > Tinamiformes > Tinamidae > Rhynchotus > Rhynchotus rufescens. Next base: position 9,593 of record JAVCKT010026971.1, on the reverse strand, counting down.
CTGTTCTTATGTCACCATATTTTGACTGCTCTTCTTGTTTTTTATGTGCTGGGATTCCTCAGCGACTGACAGTTCAGACATGACTTTTGCATGGGCTTAAAATTGTCCCACTGAAATTGTTACCATTTCTGGTAAAGTGAATTTTGAACTCTTTAACATGTTAGCTAGACTTTGACATGCTGTTTGCCTTCTGATCTGACCTTGGCATGTACTGCTGGTGATTTCCAAGCCATCATAATGCTTCCTTTGGAAAAGATCATATTCAAAACATTCAAATTAATGAAAAAGACAATCTCAAAACATAGCCTAATTAAACTGCTAACCACCTTCTTACATATTATGCATGACATATTGTTTGATATTTGATATATAACTACAATAGGACACAACAGGACAAAAATATAGACCATTTTTTCCCCAAGATTAGAAAGTCCCTTAAGTGGTTTTCCTAAAAAAAAAAAAACAAAAAAAACCCTCCTATTCTTAATTTTCTCCTAAATCTTGAAATAGGCTACAAGTGCAGCACATAGCTGTAATTTATTATAGTACCTGATCTCAGTCAAGCAGTGTGATCTTAGTATTTGAGTAAACCTTGATGCTGACTTTCGAAAGACTTTCAGTAATGACTAGAATAACGATGTTGAATTTACTCATTTCCACTGTCCAGTTCATCCCAAAGAGTCACATAATCACATACCTGGGAAAGAGTAAATTTAAAGTAGTGGACTGTTCTTTGATATAGTATAGTCAAAGCAGATCTTCAAGATAGCTTTTTAGGAAGCTTTGGGAATAGAGACAAGGAATAGGAACTCTGAGAATTATGATAGAAGTGATCAAAAGCTGTGGCAATCTTTACTTTTGGACTTTATGAGCGAACAAGAAGCTATATTCATGACCCAATTGCACTGCGAATGAATTACATTTTTACAAGTTTGTGTGCACCTACAGAAAACTATGCAGAATTCAATTACTGTATACAAGTAGTGCCTTTATTTTTGCTGCTGATGATTGGGTGTCTGATTTATAATTACCTGGGAAATATCTGTTGTTCAGAAATTAATATAAATTTAAATTCCTGACAAAATTGCAGTTGCAATAGCGATGGAAAGATATCTTGATTTTCTAGACACCTATTTGGACAAAATCAGAAATATAATAGTGGAGATTTTTAAAGTGACTATCTCTACACAGCATTCCTGATGGTAAACCTCTGTGCTATAGCCTTTCATAATAAACAGATTTTTTAAATCAAATTAACTATTGTATTTCATTATAATTTAGGTTTTTTCTTAATATTGACACCAATCATTATTTATTTAGGTAAATGAAGCTAGTCTGTTGTAGACTGACTAAAGAGACTGAAATGCCAGTTTATCCAGTTGTCCACAGGCATGTAGCTCTTCCATATAGCAGCTGCTTCCAACTGCCAGCACGCATATCCTACAATGTCCTAATCGTGGCTTGCAAGAATAGCTAGCCATGTAAATTGATAAAACATCTTACTATACCACTCTCTTCCGGTAATAATTCAGCTGAGAAGTTCCAGCTGTTGGAGGCAAAAATATTCTGATTAGGACAATGTGGTGTTTTTCTAGTTCCTCTCACTTAACAGCTAAGAGTGCCTTGTCTTCAGCAATATTTGACTTTGTTCAGGGCCTCCTGATCTTAGGATTCTGTTTTATAGTGAGCTCATGACCTCTTATTATAGTTTATACAAAACAAGACATGGATGGAATGGTAGAAATACATTTGTAAAGTAAAAAGACAAGAATGATAAAAGACATCTTACTGAAAACTTGTATTTCCTCAGAATAAGCAAACATTAATAGAAGGGTCAGCTAAAGTGAAGCTGACTGTGTTTTTGACATCTTTTATTTTGAATTAGGTTTTAGCTTTATGTTCAAGCTGTTGCACTGAGGTGTGCAAAAGCCATGTTGTTATGTCTGGCAGTATAATTGATGCTCATAATAAATAGCTATTTCAGCATCTTACAGCTCACCACACATACACATATATTTAGAGGGAGAGAGATCTGTGTATGTTCTCAACATACATTTGTGCAAAAGGGAATTACAGAGTTACTGTCTTACTGCTCTAACTTCACATAAGTGAAGTTGAAGTTTACAAAATAATAGCCTTTTAAGAAAATAGATTTCAATACGAAGAACTATCAGTACATGCAGTGTATGTATGCAGTGCAATTGCCAGCATAACCTCATGGGTTGCAGCATCTGGGTTTTATGACTGTAATGCAAATATCAGTGAATATCATATTGTATCCCATATATGTGTTGACTATCTTGGTAATAATTTAAGCAGCATTAGATATGAAATGATATTTTTTACTGCTAACAAGCAGTTGTCAAAAGGATAAATCACTGTGTTTGTAGAATCAATCTCTTCTTTGGGGTGCCGACAAAAGACCAAGAGGCAATGGACACAATGGCACTGGAGCAGGCATCCAAACGAGATGTGGAATCCCCATCCCTAGAGATACTGAAAACGCAGTGAACAAAGCTCTGAGCAACCTGATGTAATTTATGTGGTAGCATGGACTATAAATCTTCAGAGGTCTCCTCCAGCCAATAGTCTCCTCCAGTTTGTGTGGTGATTCTCTGTGTTTTCTGTGCTCCAGCTCAAAGATGACCACTCTTTTTGATAGGTGGCAGGTAGAGATCACCTAATCTCAAAGATTTGCTCTCTTGCTCACTTATTTTAACATCAGAAGATGCATTCTTGTAAACAACAGCAGAAAAGGCCTCAGAAATGGGATACTGTTTACAAGATTCTTTCTTTTCAAAAACACCCTGCTTTCCATCAGGGAAATTGTGGATTCTTATCATAGTTCAAGGGGAATGGGACCCCTAAATACTTTGCATACCATTCCCTGGGAAATCTGAAGTTTATGAAAATTGGATGCATTAGGAGTTGTATGGTTGAATTATCTCTGACAAAGGGAGAAACTGCAAGAAGGATACTGAATTATGACTCTACTAGGAAAAATTGAATTTGCAGTTCAGCTAACTTAAATGTTTTTTCATCAACAGCATGGTATCACTAAACCCATTAAAATAGCATGCAGTAATTGACAAAATACTGAGTTGTGAAAGTCTGAGCTGTTAAGCATTTAAGCCTCTTAAATGCATAACATTTCTCTGATTTGTAGCTCAGAAATTAACAGTAACATGAACGGCCTCCTTATGCCCTAGATAAAGTTAATGAAATGTAAGGCCAGGATTATTTGTATAAAGCTAGCTGTTGGAAATAATTTGTATCCAGGTCATATGTAGCTAAAGTAAAAAAGGTAGTGTAGAAAGTAATAACCAGTCTTTGACCTCAACATTTTAGGTCTGCAATTCTGAACCATTAAAATGGAATAAATAATTGGCTTTGAAATACTAATAAAAATATGTCCTTAGAGGAGGATTTTAAAGCCAAATTTTGATACATGCTGCTGATCCGGTAGTGACAAGACATTTCATGTTGTGGCTGATCTTCTGAGTTGATCTAAAAAGGTTCAGCATACTATTAAACTGCATATATGTTACAAGTACACAAACACTTTTTCAAAATCTGAGACTAATTGATCAAATGTGTTCGTTTTTTACGTATAATCTTGAACTCAGTTGTCTTGGAGGAAGAGGGAGAAACATAGTAGTGATTATTTTATGTATCTTAAAATCTCCATATTTTGCTGAAGTACAGAAACACTTGGAAATTATCCAAATCTCTCTGAGTTTCCTGCTGGAGAAGTACTTGTAACTTCAAAACAAGTGTGCAAATTGCCAGCATGTACCATTTTGTCTCTATTTTTGACACATCATAACTCAAAATGTGGTTTGAATTTAATAATTATATTCATGTATTAGAATAAAATAGTGATGGTACTTCTAGTGGCCTTTTGTTTGTTTGGAAAACAATGTGTGAAACTCCTAAACTCTTCAGTGACACAGCTATTAAATGTGAATAATTTAAGGGAAATTTGTTTGCTTAAAGGATTTTGCAGGAATGTTAAAATCAGAATTTTTAATCTACATAAAAATTAGAAAATTTTTAATGACAATGTAATGGATACATTGTTTTGTTAGAACTGAATGGAATATCTGGGCTATTAGGAGGCAGCTCATATTACTTTTATTTTCTGACTATAGTGCCGGGGCGTTTTGTGTATTTAAGGAGCCTTAATGTGACTGAAGAATGTGGTTAGGTTATGCTAGTGAATGCCTCTAAGCTGCTAAGAGAAAAGTTGTAAATAATACCAAAAAATGTACTTTCATATATTCTCTACATGTTTCTGAAATGATTATATTATATGTGTGTGTGCCTTACTTTATCCCTCTTTAATAAATACAGAACAATGCTGCACGTCATAAAAGATCTGTATTGGTATTTTCCACTTAATTGAGTATAATTTTATAAGAAATTATAACTCTGAGATATGATGGGTTTTCTTCCTCTGTAAATAGCCTTTCTGTATTTTGTACTTTTTAACTTTTGCTTACTATACACTTAACAAGATTTTAATACATTTATTCACTTGACATTTCCCTCCTGTGTAGTACCTGAATTTGATTATTGAACCTACAGTGTGATGCTGACATGTTTAGGGAAGTGGAACATGTAACATATGAGGAGAGGCTCAGACAACTATTTGTTTGTTTGTTTGTTTGTTTTTCTGTTTTCAGCCTTAAGAAGAAAATGGGCACAAGTTGAAAAATGGGAAATTCAGATTAGATGTAGAGAAATGTTTTTCACTGTGAGGATGGAACTGGTGACCAAAGATTATGTGCAGTAGTCATCCTTGGGGTTATTCAGAAGTAGTGTGGACAAGGCCCTGAGCTATCTGGTCTAAGCTTTGAATGGGAGGTTGCGCTGAATAAGCTCTGGAGGTCCCTTCCAGTCTTAATTACTCTGTGATTCTCTGAAAGATTTCTGGAGTGCTTTTTCATATAAGAGAGAAAAACAGCAATTTGCTTTCTCCTGAAATAACTGATAGGCTTTTCTACTGTTCTATCTTTATTTGAGGCAGCATGGAGATATTTAACATATAATGTTACCTCATTGATGTGAAAGGAGTGTAGCTGCTTTACCTGAAAATGACAAATCAATAACAAACATAGATAAGCTTTTAGAAAATTTGTGTGCTGGTCATAAATACAATGGTTTGATAAACTAGCAGACCTGGATTGTTCAGTATTGGCTTGTATTTCTGCCTCTTGCACGTGTCCATAAAACAATAATAGTATTACTGCATCCAGGTTCCTTTGTGATAGTTTTTGTATGATTAGTTGTATAGACTGAATCTTGTAAAAGCTGCAGAGATTATTTTAGACTCTCACTGCTGATTGTGCATAATGCATCCCTTCCAATTAACTGCAGTGAGCAACTGCAAATAAAATCTTGTTCCCACATGCAGTCCTGAGTCTGATTTTTTTTATGTGTCTGTATAGCCATCATGTAAAGGTTCTGTAGAAATATTACTTGCTCAGTACATTAGATCATTGGGCTGTCAAACTATAAGAAATATCTGATAAGCAAATGTAAACTCAGGTTTTTCAGAAGCTCAGAGGCTGTTCAAATCTGAATGACTTCTTGGAAACAGTAGTAAGCCTATCTGAAAATTTTCTGTAATTTCTGTCAAACATGAGATTTCTTCTCTACAGCAGAGTACTAGTGGATCTTTTGATTTGCACTTTTATTTACAGTTTAGGTGGGGAAATCTTTTGTGAAAGAAGCTTTTGTCTGTTAGGCATTCCCAGAGACTACTCTACCACTTTTGGTAAAAATAAAAGTAAAAAAACTACAAATTTCATAATTGAAAATTTAGGCTCAAATGGTTAAAGTTGGCAAAGTTGCAAGGATAGGAAAACAGGATCTTGTAATGGTAAACACCAAGTGATAGCTATTGTAAATTCTCTATCTATGTGTCAAATTTTATGCCAGGTAGTTTTCAGTATTTCTAGTGGTGGATTGGATTATAGATAATTCTCTTTTTAATTAAAACATAACTCTGCAAGAAGTAATGTGTGTGGTTATAATTTCAAAGACATTTCCTAGATCAAGTGTTTATATATAACAATTTATGTTAACAAAACATGTTAATGTTTTGAACAGACAGCTTAAAATTATAAAATCTTAATATCTTAACTTGCAGCTTAGAGGAGGCATATAGAGATTCCATAACCACAAACTTATTCCAAAGACTTAAATGAGGTTGGAATTTTGATCCACTCTGATTTTGTTTTCTGAAATAAATGTTAGAACTGCATATGGTGTTATGAGACAAAATAACCTTTGTAATTTTATCTGTAACTTTATTTAATATATAATTTTTATCTGTAATTTGTATTTATTTTATTTTGTACTGGTTGTTAGCCTTTTTGTTTTACTGCAATCATAGTCACTATTGTTTATTAGAATTGCCTTAGCACATCTGCTACCAAACAAATTTTTGTTGGTATGTAGCTTTTTCGGAAGAATGTTTGGGAGATTAAAAGTTTTCATACTTGCTCAGCTGTAAAATACGTCTTGTTTGTTTTTGTTTTGTTTTATTTTAATGTATTCCTTGGTAAGTTAAAGGAAAAGAAGTAATCACACCCAAAGATGTACATAGAGAGGAAGAAAGTTTTCTTATTTGATAGCTGTATTATGCTTTTGACTGTGGCACATTAGATATTACATACTAAGTAAAGCTAAGCCTTATTTCTTGAATGAGAAATCACGAGAGAAATACTCAGTGCTTCAGAATTAGTGCATATTTCTTAAAGGAAACTTCCATTTTTTTGATTCATACTTGTGCTGTTACTGCAGTTGGATGTTAAAAGGGCATAATGACATTGAAAGTATTCAGATTTCAGGAAGTATTCAGAAGTATTCAGATTTTGAAATGCATATATATTTATGTTGAACATCATAGTAAAAATCTGATATTAGTCCTGGTATTAAAAAAAAAAAAATGCAATCTTTGGAAGGGTCTTAAGTTCCTTTGTAGTTCAGCTGACACCTTTTTCATTGGCAAGCGCAATGTCACAGTCCAAAATGTAACAGCATGTAACTGCAGTTTGACGTTCGTTCTTCTAAATTAAAGATCGAGGCATATATTTGTTTTTTGTTATTCATTCTTGCTGTATCTTTCACAAGAAATATGTGCTAATTCTTAAATTGATTGTGTTTTAAGTGCTATCAAAGATGAGATCGGCCTGGCTGAATCGGAACCTATTGCTGAGGCTCTGGGAAAAAAAGAGAGTTTACCACTTTTGGAAGAAGGAACAAGTAACTCTGGAAGAGTACAAGCAAGTTTCTAGGGTAGTCAGGGAGGAAATCAGAAAGGTGATAGTTGGACTGGAACTGAATCTGGCCACCGCTGTAAAAGACAACAGAAAATGCTTCTACAAATATATTAACAAGAGGAGAAAGGCAAAGGAGAATCTCCATCCTTTATTAGATGTGATGGGGAATATTTTCATCAAGGATGAGGATAAGACTGAGGTACCTAATGCCTTCTTTACCTCAGTCTTTAACACTCAGATCAATTATCCTTAAAGCAGTTGGCCACCAGAGCTGGAAGACACTTGCAGAGTGCAGAATAACCTCCTTAATACTTCATGGGGAAACAGTCAGTGACCGTGTTAGTCCACTTGGACACCCACAAGAATATGGGGTGAGATGGGATCCACCTGAAGGTTTTGAAGGAGCTGGCAGAAGTGCTTGCCAAGCCACTCTGTATCGTGATCCTGGTCAACAGGAGAGGTTGCAGACGTCTGGAGACTTGCCATTGTGATGCTCAGCTATGAGAAGGGTCAGATGAAGGATCTGGGGAACTACAAACCTGTCAGCTTGACTTTGGTATCGAGGAAAGTTATAGAACAGATCATCTTGAGGGCAATCACACAATGTGTGTGTGCGACAACCAGGGAATCAGCCCTAGCCAACATCATGGGTTCATGAAAGGCATGTCATACCTCACCAACCTAATCTCCTATGACCAGGTGACCTACCTAGTGGATGAGGGAAAGACTGTGGACTACTTAGATTTCAGTAGACCTCCTCTGCCTTTGGAGACGCTGGCAGCTTATGGCTTATACTTTTTGCTGGGTGAAGAACTGTCTGGATGGCTGGGCCCAGAGACTGGTGGTCAATGGAGGTAAATCCAGCTGGTCAGGAGCAGTGTTCCCCAGCGGTTGGTGTTGGGGCTGGTTTTTTTTTCAATATTTTCGTCACTGCTCTGGATGAGGGGATTGAGTGCACCCTCAGCAAATTTGTAGATGACATTGATTTTGGAATTGAATCTTGCAAGAGATGTTAAAGACAACAAAAAGAGCTTCTTCATATGTATCAGCAGCAAAAGAAAGATTAAGGAAAACGTAGGTCCACTGGTGAACAGGGTGAGTGCCCTGTTTACGAAAGACACAGAAAAAGCAGAGTTACTGAATGCCTTCTTTGCTTCAGTGTTCACCAGGGGCATTCCTCTGGAATTCCAGACCCTAGGGACAAGAGAAGAAGCCTGGACAGAGGAAGACTTGCCCTGAGTAGAGGAAAATCGGGTTAGAGAACACTTAGGTAAACTTGATACACATGGGCCCTGATGGAATGCACCGAGAGTGCCGAGTGAATTGGAAGGTCTTATTGCTAAACCACTCTCCATCACGTTTGGGAGGTCCTCAAGATCAGGGCACATGCCTGAGGATTGGAAGAAAGCCAATGTAATGTCTTCAAAAATGCCAAGAAGGAAGACCCAGACAAATACAGGCCAGATAGCTTCATCTCTATCCCTGAAAAAGTGATGGAACAGCTTATCCTGGCTCTTCTCTGTAAACATGTGGAGGACAAGAAGGTGCTCTGGAGTAGTCAGCATGGATTCACCAAAGGGAAATTATGTCTAACTGACCTGATAGACTTCTATGATGGAATGACTGGCTGGGTAGATGAGGAGGGAGCGGCAAATGTCATCTATCTCAATTTCAACAAGACTTCTGACATCTTCCCTCACAGCATCCTCTTGGACAGGCTCTGGAAATGTGGGTTAGATGGTGAGGTGGATTGAGAACCGGCTGCATGGCAGAGCTCAGAGAGTGGTGATCATTGGTGCAGAATCTAGTTGGAGACCTGTAGTTAACGATATCTCACAGGGGTCAGTCCATGGTCCAGTCCTGTTCAACTTGTTCATCAGTGATCTGGATGAAGGGACGGAGTGCCCCCTCAGCAAGTTTGTTGACGATACTAAACTGGGAGGGTATGATACCCTAGAGGGTTGCACTGCCATCCAGAGGGACCTGGACAGACTGGAAAACTGGGCAATGAGAAACCTTATGAAATTCAACAAGGGCAAGGACAAGTGCAAGATCCTTTACCGGGGGGAAGAATAACCCCAGACACCAATACAGGCTGGGCACTGACCTTATGGAGAGCATCCCTGCAGAGAGGGACCTGGGTGTCATGGTGGACAACAAGTCGACCATGAGGCAGCAGTGTGCCCTGGTGGCCAAGAAGGCCAATGGGATCCTGGGGTGCATTAAAAAGAGCGTCTCCAGCAGGTCAAGAGAGGTGATCGTCCCCCTCTACTCAGCCCTGGTGAGGCCACATCTGGAGTACTG
>JAVCKT010026970.1:0-11503 GCA_032273925.1 Rhynchotus rufescens | reverse complement strand
TGTCTCAGTCACAGAACGTCCTGGTTTCTGGTCTCAAATGTAATGTGAAGCAAATCATCTTATGTAACTAGAATTGTGATTCATTGCATAAGGATGCACGAATACATTAATACATATGTATTCAGATCTTTCAGATTACAGTTATCGAGAGCTGAAAGACCCAGTATATATCAGTCTCTGCCTCTGGGAAATACTACAAGTGTCAGTGGGCATGCTACCATTTACTAACATGTTCTGACTTCAGTGTGTATATTTCTGTATGCATACAAATACATGTTATTTCCTTTTTGCTTTGAATAAATTTCCTTTAAGTAATGATAAAAAAAAAAAACAAAGTTGCACTTAACAATTTGTAGTAAAATTTGCCTTAAACTTAATGCATAGGACCTGTTTTTCTTAATTAAAACTTCAGAATCTTCCTTTTATAAAATGGTACTGTTTCACATTATGTATTTCATTGCCATTCTTATTTTTTTCTTATTTTCTAACATTTTCATAAATGCATACTGAATCACAATGTGAATTGTATATCTCCCAGTATGCCTCAGTTTTGTGTCATTTGTTGGTGTCTGATTTTTAATGTTCTGATGTTTTCTTTAAAGTATTTGGTATGGGCAATGTTCAGCAATCATGATTGTAATGGATGGACCACTTGAACATGCTGCCACTGCATTTTTTATGCACCTAATACATTCACCTTACAGTAAGGTTCTGCATTATTCAGGTTTTTCTATTGTAATTCTATACCCAGCTTGTGCAAGCTCAACTTCCATAGTTCAAAACTGTGTTTTCCTAACATAGACGGTTTTATTGTGGTCACTTCTGTTACTGATCTGATTTATACTTGATTTGACAGATCTATCTAAAGTGGCAAGTGCTACTCAAACAATTGCTGTTTTTCAAGGTGCTTTTTTTGCTAAAATGAGATGGCCATTAAATGAACTTCCTGTATACTTTCGACAGGCTGAAGAGAGAAGTGGTGCTCATAAAGGTGACCTTCTCTTTGCAATTCCTTACAGGGCAGTGGCCACAGAATTTCTGGAACACTTTTTCCTACAGAGGCTTTTCTTGAGCTGTCTGCCTGATCTATGGGACGTGTCACTTATCATTGTTAAAAAAGAGAGGTTTAATGAAGCACAGCATCCCACATGGATGCTTAAAGCCGCTTTGCACATTGGGGTTACACTCTTCTGACAAAATGTCAATGTCTTGTCACATAAATTCAGTATCACTGAGTTAGTTGTACTTGTTTTAGGAAGTGCTGCATTCGCATGAATCCCAGCAGCTAAGAAATGGCTTATGAAGATCTGTCACATGAAACAAAAAAGCCAAACAACTTTTAAGAACCCAGAACCTCTGAGCTGAACCCTGGTCTTCAAAGTTATCTTGTAAAAGATTTGCTGTGTCATGAACTTTGGTGCTTAGTAGATGAGTGAATCTTAGAGATATTTAGGTCTTTTGACAACATATATATCTCAAGTATATTGCCATTTGAGTGACATTTTTTCTATTGAAGTTTTGCTCCAAAGGTCTTGAAAGCAGCCTGCTCAGACCAGTCACTAAACAGATCTAAGATAACACAAAATTAAAACAAAGGTGGTTGGCCTGATAACGGGTCTGGCATGACCTAATCCAAATGTTTAAACTTTTTACAGACTCAGCTAGATTCTAAGAGAAAGTCAGATTGCTGTAAGCCCATCAGATGCTGTTAGTGCGCTGTGCAAGGCATTAAGCACATACATGATGAACAAAGATGCACAGTACCAATAAGAATATTGTTGGAAATGCCATGTCTTAGGAATCTTTAGTGCTGCACTTTAACAGCCAGTAATATGCATCTCACTTAGGGAAATGCTAATGATTGTGGAGCCTCAGCACTTTTAGTCCCCACTGAACTGTGGTAGTCAGACACTAAATGGACAAATTAGTGTATATGTTAAACTTTCATGTTGCTTTAGAATGGTATCACTGTGTAAAATAATAGTTTACCTCTCTTATTCTACTCTATAATTCCTACCTGCACTATGGCAAATAAAAACTTGAAAACTTTATCTTTCATAACTTTACTAGAGAAAATAGTGCTCAGAATATCTAATGAGCCTTTGGGAATATGTCAGATAGGAAATAATAATATTAAATTAGCTGAAGTACTTTTCAAAAGCAACTTCAAGATTTTAAGACTGAGTACTGTTCCTGTGGTTCAAATGATTGCTATTAGTTAGTAAGTTATTACATATTCTCATCTATGTTAATTTTTTTATGCATTTAACCCAAGAGATTGCTTTTAATAAGCAAGTGGTATTTAATCAGTATGCAAATACAGTTAAAGTAAGTCTAAGTCTTCTATGAATTAAGTTGGTATGAATAAGTAAATTTGAAAGTGTTTGGTTAATTATGATTGCAATTTTATCATTGTGTAAGAATTCCTGATTTTCAGAGTTCAGATACTATATATGATAGTTGATATTTATTTGACAGCCAATGCTGATACTTTTAATATTAGAGAGAAAAAATATATGCTGTAAAATACAGTGTGAAATGGAAATTTTAAAGGGAAAAAATGAGACAAAATTAAGACAGGAGAAAAGAAATCCCTATAACTTTGAGGCTATGGAGTACTATTGTTATCACTTCTTGTATAACCTCATATAAATCTGTCATTTATCACACAAGTAAAAACAATGTCACTGTAGTAAAGAGTGACATTCAAGGATATTTGTGGATGAGGAAGTGAATAAACGAGGATTTGGGGAATGCTTGCACAATAGATCCATTTTCTCTGCTGTATCTTATGCTAAGGTTCAGCTGAACTGAAGATTGTTACCTTTTTCCTTAGTGGAATTTGAAATCTTCACTTCTTTTCCTTTTGAAGACTCTGAAAATGGTATAGAACACAAAAATGAAGCAGAAAGTTATTAGAATACTAATATTACTATACACATCTGCATTATAATAAACCTGCATAGCACCAGACTAAGAAAAAGGTGCACCAAAAACAAATAGTGTTGAATTTCAGTTTATTTCAGAAAAAGGTTTGGCTTAAGATTTGGAAACAAATCAAAATAAATTTCACTAACTTATCTTGAAAATATTCTGCAGTTCAGATGCTATCAGCACTGTGCAACTTGTCATTTAGAACTCTCAACCGAATTTAGGCAACAGCTTTGCTGCTGCTTCACTGTCAGGAAGAGACCAGCATTTCTGCAGGAATATTGTCTATGTGGGTCAGACAAAAATTAATGAATGAAATAATAAGGGTCATTATTTTATTATTTCTGAATCATATAAGAAGCTGTTCATTTAAACATTTCATGTATGGTAAGCAAAAAAAAAATAGTATTAGTCTCTTCACAGAAAAAATGAAGTATGTAGAAAAAGCATGAAGGTACCATTAGGCCCTTTCATGAGGACAACTGGTTATTTCCAAGTGATGCTATGATGAGACATTACCCTTTTCTTTTAAGACTGCTGGAGGCTTCACATCTTTTCTTTTATTAGGGTCTGGAAAAAAAAAAAGGATTTAACATTTATCAGAAGTCAGGTTAGAGAAAAAAGATGACACATGAGAAGAAAGCAAGTCAGACAATTTGATATGCAGAGGGGAAAAAGAATGTAATAAATTAAAAGGTTTAACAGCACAGAAATAAGTAGCAGGACAAAACAAAGAAGTAATTCATTTATCCTTTTAGACTTGAACATGCAAAATAATAAATGTTCAATATATTATTAGTTCCTTTGTTGGAGGAAACTGTTAAGTTATTTCTCAAGCAGGGAATAAAGAATAATTTAAAAAGAGGACAGCAATTCTATGGAGCAGTTGGCGTCAATGGAATTGCCTTTTGCTGAACTTAAATAAAAAATGAATCTACACTGATACAATTAAAATATTAGGAATGCTGAATCTAAAAGTTGGAGTCTGATAAAGGTAAGTGGGAGTTTTCTTTATGTGGAAGTGACAAAAGGAATAGTTACTCATTCAGTACTCTATGCTTTTAATACCATAGAGACTGTGGGGATTTTGCCTGTGAGCAAGATTACTCTTCCTACATATATATAACCTTTTAAAATCAGAGTTAAGATGAGTATAAAATAAGAGCAGTATTTATCCTTCGGAATATATATCCATACATTTTTGTCAAGATGAAGAATATGCATTCATATATTTTATGTCAAGATGAATAGTCCAACAATATAACAATTTTTCTGCAGTGTATACCAAATTATCAAAACAGATGAGAAAAACATTGAAATTCCAATTCTCTCTTTCTTTCACATGACAAGTGAGAGCTCAAGGACAAAACAAAACACAGAAGTTGGCTAAACACAATTAAAGAAAAAAGGACAAACTTGGTAGGCTGCCCAGCTGAGACATAGGGCCTGGCAGCAGTGAGAAAGGGCAGAATTTTGAGCCTCACACAGTTTTCCAGCTTCATTCCAGCAGTGATTTAACAAGAAGTAATAAATTCCTCTCTTGTAGAGATAGGCCAAAGCGTGTCATCAGACTGTGGTATTTCTATTCAGTATTCTGCCCTGCTCCAGCTGTTATATGGGCTGCATTGAATATATCTATCTCCCAGAAAATGGAGATTTTAACACAATTTGAACATACAATGTGCTTTACAGCTAAGCAAGCATGCACAATTCTCCACTAGTTCTTAGTATTTATCTTCAATTTATGTCCAATGTGACAATTAATGTTTTCTCCAAACAGGCACTATCAAACAATACATGCCTTCTTCGGTGCACACTGCACTGAACTAGCCCACTACAACTGGAAAGATTAGAGGCATGAATTTCCATCTTTGACAAAATAAAATGTGAAAACCAAGCAAAACAAAACAAAACACCGACTTCTCTCAGTCACCTGAAATACCTGAATCTATAAGCAGCCTCAGTCATTGTCATGCTCAGTCAGTCACACCCTTTATCTATAACTATTAACTATGGACTACAGTTAAAGTCCATGGAATCTCTGAAATTTAAATTAAAATATCAAATACCAATAAATATTGTAGATTTCAGAAGTTCTGAATTATTGCACTAAAATGCATAAGGATCCTTAAATACTTTATAAAGATAATCCATTCTACTTTATTGAAAGGAAATTGCTTCTTTTAGGAAGTGTGGATATCGTGAAGTTTGAAGTCAGGCTTGATTCTTCCCTTGCACATAGTGACAATTTAAATTTCTAAATTTTTTAAATTAAATTTCTAGTGCAGCATAAAGTTCTTATAAACATCTCAGGTAGAGGTAAATCTCAGGTAAATATGCTCAGGTAGAACTGAGGCTTGCAGCTCTGGAAGCAAAATTCACATGAGTAGCTCATGTGGATGCCAGTAAGTATAAAAGCCAATAAGTATAAAAGTATAAAAAGTTGAAACATCTTTTTGCTTGTAAACCATGGAATTTTTCAGTGTTTTAAAAATAATTAATTCTAGAGCTGCTATTTATTAATTTCTAGGTATCTCTTAATATAAACTTCCCTAGCAATTAATTTGGTGCAAGAGGAGCTCATTAGGTTGAAGCAGGTGTGCCTACATTCCTATCGTAGTCATCATATGCAATTAAACCTTGATTAAGTTCAGTCTGGTTCCCTGGGAGGCCTGTCCCCACTACACA
Organism: Rhynchotus rufescens; assembly: GCA_032273925.1. Classification (NCBI taxonomy): domain Eukaryota; kingdom Metazoa; phylum Chordata; class Aves; order Tinamiformes; family Tinamidae; genus Rhynchotus; species Rhynchotus rufescens. The sequence goes on along the minus strand of JAVCKT010026970.1, from coordinate 5,884 downwards.
GGTAGTTGAAGGTTATGCAAAAGAGCAATCATTACTTCAGACTATTATGTCTTTGTTAGGGGTAGGAGCACATTTGCTGTGTGCACGGACATCAAAGCAACTCTACACGCACAGAATCACAGAATATTCAAGGTTGGAAGGGACCTCTAGAGATCATCTAGTCCAACCTTCCTGCCCAAGCTGGCACACCTAGAGCACGGGGCACAGGGTGGCATCGAGGCGGGTTTTGAAGACCTCCAGAGAAGGAAACTCCACAGCCTCCCTGGGCAGCCTGTGCCAGGGCTCTGTCACCCTCACAGGAAAGAAGTTCCTCCTCACTCGGAGATGGAACTGCCTGTGTTTCAGCTTATGCCCATTTCCCCTTGTCCTATCACTGGCCACCAATGAAAAGAGTTTGCACAGCTACTGCAAGGAAAACAATGGGCTATTTGGATGATTTGCTTTGACATTACACTGCTACTCCACACCATAGTCTACTGCAAATGACAGAAGAAATAAGTAGATGAGTTAAACAGCTCTTGGGATGTTTCTCTCTCCAACAGCTATCAAAGGTGTCCAAGGTGACTCTCTGGGATTTAGACAACTCACTTTGTGTAATTAATGTCCAAAGGTGGTATAAAAATGTGTTCAGCATTTCTCTCAGGATGCATTAAAAAGAAGTCCAGACATCGTTACCCTGATGTAGTTACTTTTGGCAGCTTAAATTTGTTGTCAAAAGCAACACCATAGATGAAATAAACTAAACAGGAACAAGAACACTCGGCTTCCCATCCTAATGTTTTTACTCATGAGATCATTTCCTGTCATTCAATAATTTCTTAATTTTTTCACTTACCTTTCTCCTTTGTTCCCTCTGGATTCTTGGGATTTTTTCCTTTCAGAGACTCTGCAGTGAGGCAATTAAGTTTGTGAGAATTAGAAGATAGGATCACTCCTTATAAAGTTGAAATAAAAATCAAGTCATTAAGACCAAAACTAAATTCATGAACATAAATGGATATAGCTTTAACCTTTCTTTTCATTCTGTCTACTTGGTTTGTGATCATCTTACACTTTCTCAAGAAAGTGTAAGTGTTAGTTACGTAAGTAAGTAACATGCAAGTAACTGTAAGTGTTAATTACAACGAGTCCTCGAATCTATGTAGACCTCCCCAGAAAAAAGCCAGAAATGAGAAGGAGAAACTGCAGGTAATGCTATAGTAGGTTGGAGATTCCCAGGATCTTATCCAAAATTTTGTCAAGTTAGAAGATTCTTCTGCTTTCTCTAATAGACTGAATTTCAGTTCTTTGCCTTGGTCTGTTAGAGACTAGGTATTTTGGGTCACTGGATAAGAGAAAACATACATTACATTGTACATACAGGTAATATATGACACTTTCTGAAAGCAATATGCTATTGAGTCATTAATCGTGCATGAATGCTAGGGCACATTTTTTTTTTTCTGAACTGAGGAAACCATTTCATGGCCCTATGAATGTCTGAGATTTGAATATCACAGCTTGCAAAATGCTAAGTAAACACAATTATATTTCATCTAATCTGAAGGGTCTAGAAAAAGCTTGAAATTATTCTTAAAAAACAAAGTTAAAAAAAATATATTAAGCTAAAAGAGGATCCCTCCTAAGATAAATTTTAAACTCTTAGGATCCTCCTGGCTGCCATACCACGATGTGATCCCACTTATCCATATGGCTTTCAGTATGATTTGTAAAGCTATAGCTTCACTTGCAGTGCGACTGAAACCTTCAGAAAAATCACACCAGTCAGAGGAAGGCACTTAAATTAGAAACTTAATTTCTCTATACAGCAAGAGATGGGCTCCTTCAGAGGACGAAGGGCAAACTTCAAGTGTGAAGTCTCCGAATTTCTTTAAAGAAGCTTCTGTCTCTCCCTGTGCCAACAGTATAAGAAGTCTAGAGGCAATAGCTTCCAGTTTGCCTGTGTGTCTATCTGTGGCCTTAGAAGTTTAGCAGCTGTTGTTACTGCCACAAGGACAAACTCTTTCCCACAAGCTGGGGCCTTTGACCCATAAGTTCCTTTGTCATTCATGTAGCAGGTCTCTCTGAGATTTCCCATGTTTTGTAGCACTTAAAGGCTGTTCAGCACCTTCAACCCTTATAAATTCAGTAATTTTAAAGGATGATCTCTACCATGCATTGATGTCTCCTCTGGGAGCCAAGTCTACAGAGATATGCAGTGTTTTTTCTCTTTAAGAGAGCAGATCATGATCTTTAGGCATTTAAATGGGGGATCACTAGAAGCTGATCATACTTTTGCTCTTGCCTGACCACTTCCTTGTTGGTCCCAGAAGCAAAAATAAAGTTGGCTTAATGCCAACATTCATCTCCCTGCTTTCATCCTACATGCTCCTTCACGAATAATCTAGGGCAGGATAAGAGGATGTTACAGAAGGACATAGCTGAAGAGCATGTGATGTCTTCAGGAGAAAGATTTAGTCTTCATGAAAATGGCAGTCACAAGCAGGTGGCATAAATAGAAACCAATATTAACTGAAAAGTCACTGCTTTTCAGTCCCTTCTGTTTAGGATCTGTGGGTGATTTCACTTCAATGTGGGTGATTGTCACAACATAATTTTCTACTTTTAAAGAAAAAAAACCATGCATTTTAAGTTAAGATAAAAATAGTACAAGCAAGATATCATTTGATTTTACATTTAATTTAAAGTAAGCAGGTGCATTGTATAGCAAGTGCAAATCAACATGTTTTATCTAATGGCAGTGTGCTATTATGTACAGGACAAAAAAAAATACACATGACTGAATTATTTCCCCTACCTTTCTGTGTAAAGGCATAAAAATAAATAGACCTATACTCCACAAATAAGTGGCATAAGGAAAAATGCAAAGATATCCCAATACACAGCAAAAGCAAACAAGAGGAAAAAAAGAGGGAAAACAAATCAAGCAATGCAGAGTCAGAGTGAATTTACATTATCTGTACAGCACACATGTTGTCACTTTAATAACTCAGCACAGTGCAATCCTAGTGGCTTTCTTGGAAAAAACAAACAAACAAAAAACAGTGAGGAGATAATGTATGGTCTATCATGAGCTTTAAGAGTTAGAGTCTCTGGATGAATGAGTTTCTACTCTGACTAGTTGGCTAAGATAACTGCCCAATAGACTGAGCAGCACATTATCCCTCAGAGTTTCCCTGGCCTCCCATTACTTGAATATGCTCATGTCATGTGGAAAATCAGTTTTTATATTATTTATTGTACATGGACTTCTTTACTTCAGGAAAGAGCTAAAAAGCTCTATAAATTCAGAAGTAGTCTTGAGATGTCTTTTATTACATGACAATAGGAGAAAGTATATTCTTCAAGTGTTCTCCTTAATTGTTGCCAATAAAACCAGACTCTAAGACTGAAGATATTTTATTTACCTCATAAAATAGACATGGTAACACTGTCAGATTATGATCTATAGAGTGTCCTAGTGATCTCTTCAAATTTAGGGATTTATTTTTCCCTGTCTCTGCTTTAAATAAAAACTCTATGCAACAGTTCAAAAAATAATTATTTTATGATAGGGTTCCGGGTCCAGGTAATATTTCCTTTTCTTGTTCATTCAAACTTAGTCCATTCTTCAACCAGAATGAAGATGCTTCTTTTATTGCAAAAGTGATGGGGTAAAATTAATCATTACAAGTTTTTAATATGTCATCTAAAAAAGTTCCTTTATTTGGCTTTACAGGAATAGTAGCAAACTCCCAGGATACATAATTGGGATTTCTATGCAATATTAAAATCCTTACTTTCCCTTTTTCTACAATATATTTTAAGTGACAAATAAAAGACACATTTTAAGAAGCAGATTGTAAGACAGCAAACTAGTAAGAGTGAAAATAAGGTCCCATTATCCCAGTTAAGCTAGACTGAGGCTCACTGAGAAGACTTGCACTGGCAATGTCCTGGAGAAAGAGTTGCACACAACTAAGTTTTGATTGATTTAGAAACTACAGTTTGGGAAAATATGGCATGAAAGACGAGATGGCTATAGTGCTGAATATACTTATGTAGCTGAATAATCCAGAAAGCAGTAGGCAAAGCACACAATACAGAAATAAACCAAAATTTCTAAGATTTTTTTTTCCATATGGCTATATAGGTTCTTCCTACAGTGTTTTTGTTGCCATTTTATGTTGAACAGAGCTATTCTGCTGTTTGCAGCTAGCTAATCAACACCCACACTCTCAGCCACTGTGAAATCTGATGTCTATTATGGGAAACAGTAAGGGCAGCATCAGCAAGGTCTCTCAGGAGACAAGGGGACAGGTTCAGTAGGGCTGGACATCAACCTTGCTACACCCACTTGGGAGCCAGCTGGACTTTACTGCTAGTAAAGCAGTAAAGCTTTGAGTCGTAGGTCAAGACGTTGGCATTGGTAGTCGTAATGCGTTGAGCATATATAACCTTGTATTACATGAAATTTTTACACTGACTTTTGGCTTTTTTCCTAAAATGTAGGAAATATGATATAAGGGAAGCCTGAGCTTAGTGTTTAAAATAAGTTCCTGCCTACCCTTTTCTGAAGACTGGGTGGAGAAGGTCTAGCCTCCTCTGCTAGCTTAGAAATAACAGCTAACAACTTGGTGATTGAAGTCACTGACCTCCTGAGAGCCCAGGAGCTAAAAGCAGAGTCGTGAAGCACATGTCACAGCAGATTATTCAGGGCTGGTGGATTCTTTTCCCTCATTTTTAAGGAAAGTCTTGACAAAGATTAAAAAATTTTGGATATCTTCCCTATTTTTTTTCAGTAACCTTATGAAAGAAGCAGCACGCTAAGCATTTCTGCTCCACGCAGATCAGAAGACCTCTTATTATTGTACAGAAAAACCACATGAGAGAACTACAGTTTTCAAAGCACAGGCAACCTGTGAAGAAAGCTGCAAGACTGCAGAAGGCTTTTGATGCACAATCTGGTTCAAATAACTCATCTCAAGTGAATGGGATATGTGAACATTAGGAGTAGAACATGTAGAAGAACAATGCAAAACCAAAGTGTTTGCAGAGTAATTATTTAATTATAAATAAATTATAACTTAAAAATAAAATTATAAATTAATTTTAATTTATGTACAAGGAAAGTATTAACTAATGATTGCCCAAGTAAACAAGAGTGTGCAAGTGAGCATAATTTTTAGGAGTTTGAGAATATATTTAGTGATTAAATAATTTCTTCTTTCCATTTTTTTATTTCTCTTCCCCATGCAGTACAATTGAACTCCTTATTGAATTCTTTGCTTTAAATAATAAATAATGATGATAATTTAAAATAAATTTGTTAATATATGTCTGTGGGGTATATATTTTTATCCTACAGCACATCTCAAATAACAATTGTCTAAATATCTATCTTTTAAATATAGCTAGCAGTTAACAGGTAGGAGCAATAAGATGGGTTAAAAGGACCCTGAAAAATAATGGACAAAAGGAAATTCAGCAGAGCTGTCTACTTTGACCAAAAAAAAACCAAAACAACAAAACAAACAAACAAACAAACAAGAAAGAACCCCACAACTGTTTGATATATATAAAATAAGAAAGAAAATAAAATTTCAGACAAACTCTCACATCTCAGGTGGTTGACTATGAGGTTTTCACTAGAGATTTTACAGAGACCAGAAGAAAGAAAATGCACTCATATGCTATTGCTTTACTTTATTCATATTATGTCCTTATATTTATGCAAGCATTTGCTTCAAACTTTGTTAATTGGCTCCTATTCAACACTTTGTATTGTGCAGAAGAATAGCTGTAACTCAAAGTGACTTTATGATATTTAACTGATTATGCAGCTTCTCAACATTTATTGGTTCAAAATATTCCACTTTTTTGTTATTTTTTTTCATGCTATAAA
>JAVCKT010026969.1:21616-42392 GCA_032273925.1 Rhynchotus rufescens | reverse complement strand
GCCCCGCGGCCGGACGGCTCCGCCGCATTTCCAGCGCCCAAGCCCGCGCACCTGCCCTGCGCCCGGCCCGACCCTCCGCGCTCCGCCGGGCCCGGCCGAGCCGAGCCGAACCGAGCCGAGCCGCTCACCCGCTGCGGCGCTTGCTGTCCATCCGCTTCTTGTGGCGCACGGGCTGCAGCGGGATGTTGTCGGTCATGGCCGCGGCGGCCGCGCCGGGGCGGAGCGGAGCGGGATGCGCTTCCCGGCAGCGCCGCAGCTCGGCCCGGCCCGGCTCGGCTCCAGTGGGCCGGGCTCGGCACTGCCAGCGCGCAGGTGCCGCCCCGCCCTGCCCCACCCCGCCCGCTTCGGTTCGGTTCGGTTCGGTTCGGCCGCGCTCCGGCTATTGCAGCCCGGGCCGGCCGCCACCTGCTCGGCTTTTATCCCGGTCCCTCCCGCCCCGTCCGTCCATCCATCCGTCCTCAGCCCGCCCCCCGCTCCGAGCCCCCCTTCACGCCCCGCTCCGCATCCTCGCGGGGTTCGGCTCGGCTCCATCGTCCCCGTGCCGCCCCGCCACAGCCTGCGGGTTTCTCGAGCCACCCTGCGTGGCAGGTGCCCACGGGGGCTGCTGGCTGCCCGCACATCGAGGGTGCTTGAGGTGCAAGCCACATCTCCGAGGCGTTCAGCCATTCACCTCTCCCACAGGTCAGTTTTACAGGGCCGCTTCCTGCACTGCTTCTGCAATGATCCCATTGAAATGATGTAGATTTTTCTAGCAACGTTGTCATGAGAAATGTTGGTCAAATCATTTAACACGGTCTTTTAAAAATGGAGGATATGTTAAATCTCGAAAAACCACAAATAGGAAAGTCTCAGAGGGTTAATGATTTCCAGCCAACCACCAGAACAGACAAGAGCCTAGCTTGATTAAAGGCAGCGAGGAAAACCAAAAAGTGGTTGAGAAATTAAAGCAAATAATGGCGGAGAGCAGCAGTTTGCCTTGAGATGGTGTAACTCGTTAGGCTGGTTCCGCGTTATGGTTTCATGTCTGGTTGATGAGCATCCTGCCGCCACCCCTTAAATATTCCTCTTCTTGCCCCACTTGCCCATAACTCGCTGTGCTCTACATCAGACCTGCAAAGTGACTAGATTTATATTAATAAAAACAAAACAAATAATAATAAAAAAAAAGAACAAAGAAATGGTGGGAGGTCTCCTTTATTTGTTTATGTTAGTGAGATCCTGTTACAGGTTTGATGCTGAGTGCAGTCTTCCAGCAGCTGGACAGAGGCAGCAGCCTCAGGGGCACCAGGGCTTGGGCCAGAAATTTCTCCCATGGGACTCATTTCCCAGGAACCATCCCGTGGGCCTTGGATATTTCCACTATTGGCAGTTTGTTAGATGTTTTCTCTAACTGAAACCTTGTTTATGGTGCCCACTGCCCGTGGATGCACAAGGTCAGTAGACACCTTCTTATCAGTGCATCATCTTCCTGTTCAAAACCACTGAGATTTGTACCAGGGCATTTACACTGATGGAGGATGTGTCCAGTGCAGATAAAGATCAGATAAAGTCGTCCAATTGACACATCCGTCTCAGCATCTCACACTGTAGCCCTGTTCCCCACACAATTTGAACCTTTTTCAAGTGCAAGATCACCAAGAACATTCATCCTAAAAAGATGCAGCATCTGCCCCAAAAGCTTCTAACCCACAGCTTCAGGTTTGTTTTATTCAGTGTGATTAGATCATCTGATTTCAATGTTAAATTTGCAAGAGACTCATGTAAACCCACAAGTTTTCTCATGGAATTTTCTCTTCAGAAAATAATTTGTTATTAATGAGTAATTTAAGTGATAATATTTTCTCAGTGAAAAATTAAAGCTATTAGAAAAAAAAATAAATAAAAGCAAAGACTACACATGAGAGAGGAAAGACCAGTAAAAAGTAGCAAGTCCTATCAGAACTCACCAAGTAACAGCTCAGGTTATCCTGTGGATTACAACAGCACAAAAACTGCAACTGTCATTTAAATTTTCTCCTTTTCAGTTGAAGTGGAGTCATCCCGATGTTTTGTAATAAAGACATTTCAACAATGTAACTTTAATAGAAAAATTATACCAGTTTCAGCCACAAATACAAAGAATGCTTGTGTAGATATTTTTAAGGCCATTCTACACCGATTGCAATTTTTATTACAAAAACTGTTTGTAGAACTGACTTTCAGACTCTGTTTCAACATACTTATATTTTAATTTCTTGTTCTTATCAATCCTACTTTTCTTATCAACTTACAAGGACAACTGAAATGGAAATTCCTTCTGCTTGTATAAACATTTCGACTCTTGAAATATGTTTGTTCCAATTTTTCTCAGTTTATTTTTAGTGAGAGGAAGGTCATAGATGATAGAATTCACTTCATGTGATAGTGCAGTAACAGCAGCAGTTGAAAACCTGGACAGGATATTATACTTGACCAAAACTGTTACACAAGATAAGATCATTGCCACAAAACCACTGGTCTAATGCTCTATAACTGGCTTAAATGAGAATCATAACCTCAAGACTGGAGGCTCAGCCTGTAACTGAAATAAAACCTCTGAAATGTTGGTGTTATTTTCTTTGAATTGGAAGTGGCACCAGGTACAAGGTTTAAAAGTGTCAACTTTTAAATGCCACAGTTTGCCCTTTCTGTAGTTTCCTCACTCTCCCTGACTCTGAGTTTCCTCACCTTCCCCTCCAAGAGATCTGGGCTGCCAGATCCAGCCCCCACGGAGGAGGGAAGGGACACGCGCCCGGCTCACCCAGAGCTGGGTAAAAAAGCAGCCACACGTGTAGCAAAGAGCAGCAGTGAGCGAGCCGTGGCGATAGGAGAAGCGATCCCACCCCGAGGCACCCCAAGCATCCTACCAATATTCACCACCTTCACATTTCTGGTTTGAAATGTGGTGCTTCTGACTTTCAGTTGGAAAAATCACTGCTAAAATTAAGACTGGGCTCGGCTGTAGCCGAGCAGGCTAACCGTCCTCCTTAATGTTTACCTTGAGCAGGCGTAGCTTCGCACGGGGATGTGATGGTGACCTCTCGATCCGTAGCAGTTTGTGTTCCGCAGGCTTCCAAATCTTTGGTTTTGGAGAGGGGAGCGAAGCCTTTTTCATTTTGTCTGTTGAGAGGGAGTCCCCAAAGGAAAGTTTCCAGCCTCGCACAAAGAACTTGGCTTTGTTTAATCAAGTGCAATAAAACCTACCTTGGTTTCTCTAATGCCCCTGGCTTATTTTTCTCATGTTCGATTTCAGTAAGCGCAGAACTTGAGCTCACCAGCAAGCACTGCACATTGCAGAATTCATGCTGTACAGCTGCTAATTAAAAAGACTTAATTAGCTTTCATAACTTTAAATCATTATCTGTGTTTTTCTCCTCTAGCCCTTGCTTGTTCCAGGGTTTCTTTTGCCCAAATATTAAATTAATCAACCAAGTAGGCTTTTTGTTGTTGTTTTCTTGAATAGCTTCTCTTAGCACCAATTCTGAGCCTCTTGTTCTGCATCTTCCAAAACTATCCTGCAGGGTCTTTATCAAATGCTATTAGTGTCTTTATTGCTGTACAAGTATATATCCTATTTAACATTTTTTTTTCTTTTCTTTTTTTTTTTTTTCCCCAAGGTCAGAAGGCTGATCTCCTCTGTTTAATGAAAATGGCTGTAGAAAGCCACGAGGCGACCGACTAGAATGAATTAATGCCTTTTTCCATAGCAGGCAGCACAAGTGTGCTGCTTTTGCCAGCAGGACTCTCTCTGGTGCACAGAATACTCATCAGTTGCCCGTGTCTGCCACGCAAGGGCACAGAGACAAGATGTTTGCTCTGGCAACTGACTGACTGCAAGCGTCTTAAATCAAATTTTTATGTCCAGCTATTTCATACGACATAATGAGAACAAAGTCCAAATCCTGCAGAGTAAATATTGAGAAATCAATGGAACTCACATTAAAAACTCAGTATTTTTCAAGAACATAGAGGTAATAAACAGTATTATAGGTGGACGCCTCATCTCCTCCAAGGAACTAGTCCTAGGCAACAGTTTCTCATTGAAACCAAAGAATGCTGATTTGACAGCACACTTGCAAATTCTACTTATTACCTATCTAGGACAACGTGCTATATATTTTATTCTGATTTAGTTGTGCTAGAAAATTAATGTTTGAGTCTTTTATACATAGGACTCCTTCCTTGCTTTTGCCTGATTAACATTGCAGAAGATGAAAATAACTAGATGGTTTTGATCTGTTAATTCTGGAAGGCTAGTTCTGTTTTGGAGTGAGAGGTACTCAGCTACATTCACTTTTACTCTCTTTATCTTTGGCATTTTTCTCTCAGAACGTGACTTGCAAATTTTAGGCAGTTCTGCTTCCAAAGAGATGGCTCAGAGCAGAGGTGCGTCCTGGATGCACAAAACATGTGTTATCGCATAGGCAATCCAGGCACAAGCAAATTGAGACAGCATTATTTGTGCCTGCTCTCAGAAGCACATGTTTTACATACAGGAGGATGCATCTTCTCCATCTGAGCCTTTGGCCTGGTGCATCTGGTATTCTCTGCTTGGTTTCAGAGTCAGCTTTGCAGGTCTGTCTCCGTGCAGGCATCCCAGCTGGTTCCTAGGGGCTGGGAATTTGTGCATCCCTAGTCAGCCAGGAGCCTCCGGCGCGGGGCTGTTTGCCCACGCTGTTGCCTCGAACAGTGAGAATGAAAATAGTGGTTTTGGAGGTGGGAAGCATCGCTTTTTCTCGAGGCAGCACTGAGGCACGCTCAGACCAATACATTCATCCTCTTAAAAAAAAATAAATAAAAACGCAAGCAAGATCAGCCTATTCCTGAGGCTGAGCCACACACACAGAGCCACGAGGAAGGGGCGTTTTTGTAAGGGAAACACGGATGTGGACCAGGATGCCAAAGCAAGAATCATTAGCAGCACGGTATCATTGTACACGTGCCCTAAGTCTGCATGAGATGCATTCATCTTTTAAATTTATCTTTTAAATGTCTGAACTCAGACAAGACTACTGCGATTAATTGGCGAGTTAAACACTACCAGATTATAATGCACTGTTAACACCTGCATCTCTGATCTGAACGGATGGCTTTGATATTATTTTTCCTTTTGACAAGTGGGCGATAGCGGATATCCTTTAAGCCTATATTTAATGAAGCCCTCCATAAATCCATCAACACTTGCTAAGGGAAACTACAATAAAGCTCCTGCTGCCATAGGCTGTTATTGAGAGGACATTTGGCATTCCCATAATGAAGTTTCAGAGCAGATTCTTTTCACGTTGATCTGAGGAAGTGTGAGTTTGGTACGGGATCCTTTTCTTCCTTGCACAGTTGCATGTCGCAAATCAACAAAACAACCCTTAATTATATATCCAAAACAATAACATTTTCAGATGGTTGTTCCTATAGGATACCTGTTGAATATAAAAATTAATAAAGGAGTACTTTTTTCCTAGGAAATAGCCTCAAATATTTTCATTTTGCTAGCTCTTGAAATCATTTTTCTAATAATTATAAGCTTTCACCTTATTGTTCCTTATTTTTCTGTTACATACCCTAATGGGTGCTATAAAAGAAAGGAGAAGCCTTAAACTGAGGATAAATTGATACTTGTTATTCATTTTATATTTGCAAAATTTACAGAAACATCTGTATAAAGTTGTTACTGTATCAGTTAGAAAGACTGAAAAATTGATGGGGGAACAGAAAAGCTTTAGATACCTCAAATCAGTCACTTGAATGTGTTCCTCACTTCAGGGACCTAGGTAACCAAACAGGCTTCACTGAAACAACCACTGTTTGACCAAAACAAAAGAACCCAAATCTATAAACGCTGAGGCAGACCCAGACTTTGCAAGTCCATGTGGCTCTTTGCACAAGGAATGTCTGCAACAGCCTCTAGAGACACAAACTGCATGTGATAACAGGAAGATTCGCTGATTTTAATCATTTTTGTTTAATAAATAAGTAGCTAATATATGAAATAGAACACTGCTGCTGAATCACATAGTGGATTCAAAAAGGATACTTTTATTGTATAAAACATTGCTAGGCAGTAAGCCTGACTTGTTCTTCAACACTGCTTAGAGAAATGCTTTCAAATAAACCCTCGGTAAAGCTTGGGTTGTGCCTGAGCCCAGAATTAGAAACTAAGGCAGAGAACAAAATCTCCCTGTTCTCACTTCAATTTAGACATTTTCTGAATGAAGTAATTTAATCAGAGAAGTTTGGGGTGCAAAACACGACAGCCAGAGGCTCATGATGATGAGCTCTGAAAGGACAACCGTGCTGCGTTAGACAACGTAAATCCACACAATAGGCACTAAAATGCCTGTTTCCCAATAAATCAACATTCATCAGACCCCTCCTCAAGTATCCGGGGTACTAACAGAAATCAAAACGTTGCAGAGAGCTCTGCCCTCCACACGCAGTAGCCCACGGCACAGGGCGGCCGCGGGCTCCTCTCCCGCTCCGAGCCACGCGTCCTGCCTGCAGCGCGAGCGTTCCCGGGGCAGCGCGAGCGTTCCCGGGGCAGCGCGAGCGGGACGCGGGACGGCGGCAGCCGCGGCCAGCGTGGCGCAGCGCCCACCCATGCGGGGCCAGGAGCCCGGCAAGGCCTTGGAAAACCAAAGCCCTGGGCCTTCCTGCTTCCAGCTGTATTGCAGACATGGCAGAACGGGGAAAATCTCAACAGGTTGTGCCACGTTGGAGCTCAAATTTACCATTTTAAGCAAAGCAAGCTTTCCCATAGCTTATGCTTGTAAATACGCTGCTTTCACAGAGCAGCTACACCGAGATCAGGACAGCACATTAGGCTAAAATCAAGGCTGATGAGCCATGACAGCGCACGTGCAGCACTCAGGTCTCCTCTCACACCAGTGTAACTCTACTAGTTTCAGTAAACTCACTCCTAATTTCCATCAACATAGGAAAGAAGAGCATCAGTTGTCTTTTTTAGCTGTTAAAATTCAAGATGGTTTCTACCTCACTCAGCTGCCAGTGCAGTCAGTTCCAGCACTGCCGTGTGCAGCCCATAGCTGCACTGAGAGGGGATAACGGGACAGCCCTCCCAGCTTCAGGAATGCAGTCACTCTCTTGGTCCCCTGCAGCAGAAACATCCCAGGGGCACTGTCCACTTCTCACACTGGTGGAAGACATCAGAGAGGTCCTACCTGTTCTTCACATTTTAGGGTAAGATCCATGATTTGTCCCAAGCATGAGACTCGCCGCAGTGCTCCAGCCTGCAGCTGACGTGTCCTTGTGCTGCAAGATGCAGCTCTGCACACCAGGCATCGTGACCCGAAGAATAAATCCTCAACAGCAATCCAGTGCCAAGGCCTGCACCAGTCCACATCTGCCGCCCCGTGCCCAAGGAGCCGCCCCGCACTGTCTCTGCACGACAGCCCCACAGCGGCTGCAGCTCCTCTGGGCAGCAAGGGTAGGAGGCAGCTGTGACCAGGAGAGCTGGCCCCCCCGTGCCAAGCAGGAGGCTTTGACAAAGTATTCTGAGCATCTCCATCTTTAACTACTCCTCCCCATCCCCTTAATGTCCTACCTGTTGACTAGCTCAAAAGAGCATAGGGATCTAAGTATGTATTTTAGATCTTAGTAACTGTTAAAAAACACACAATCAGATAGAACCCCCAGCTTGGTACCTTTGGTGATAAAGCTTCACTACACCCAATCAAAATCTACAAAAAGTCCCAAAATCTTAAATGAGAAGACATATAAAGAAAGACACACTTGCATAGGTGCAGGAAGGCAGGTTTGTGAATTGCTGAGTTTCTGCTTATTCACTCCTGTTCATGCAGCTATCATGCTAGCAAGAACATACAGATGGCAGGTTTCTTTTTACTACTCTCATTCCCGCCTAGGGTGGGCACAGGATCTAGTTACTGTGCTCACTGCTGCTTTAGCATGAGGATCAACATTCCTGACAACTATTAGACCCTGCAGCAAACCCCAACTATTCCCTAGAAATAGATCTAGTAGCGACTCCTCTACTATTACCTAGAATCTATTGTTTGAGTAAATAGACAGAAAAAATAACTCAGTACCACGGACTTAAAAAAAAAAATAAAGTCCTTGCACAGAGAGCAAAAGCTGCATACCCAACTTACCCTTCAGGAAATAAATGCTTCGCCAAAAAAGTTAGGCATTAAGTGTGGAAAAAGCCATCCCAAAATTTATTCTCAAAATTTCAACAGAAACGCATCAGTAGATACTCAAAACTACAGAGTTCTTAAAAGTCATACATTCACAACGCAGAAACTGGACAATTGGGATGCCTTTGCATGTTCTATGTAACAATATCCATTTTACAGTGTAAACAGGTACTGGTATGTTCTTACTTACAAGTCCAGCAGGAAAGGCACAACTCGGCATACAGAGATCATAAGCAAGAATCAGGTGCAACAACATTACACAAACTTTTGGTAATAACACAGTTTTATGCAGGGCCTTCCACAACTGAGACTGGACTTGAAAATTTCCTGCAGCCAAAAATTAGACGTCTTTCCATCATTCAGTCCTTTCACACGAAACACTCAGTTTCCCATCTAGTTCAGATTCCATTACACATACAGTTCCAGCAGATGTTAAGAGGAATAGTGAAAGGTAAGTCCAGTAAGTCTTCAGGTGCTTCCACTAATACATCAGGTTTTGGTTTCACATAGTGCATGGAAGCATCTGCTTGAATCTCAGTTCATTACAGTGGTCATTTATAGAAAAATAGACACTACATCTACAAAAGGAAAAAAAATGAGGTAGATAACTTAGAATCCAGATGACCATCCCAGCAACCTTCATACAATACACATGGATCATTAATTACCATTTTGGTAGAATGCAATTCACAGACCACCAAGAAACTTAATGACCACAGTAGGAATGCCATCCAAAAACCCACAAAGCATTTAACCTAAGCATGAATACTTCATATTTAAATACAGGTTTACACAGAATGATCTTCTATATTACCCAAACAAAAACAAAAAATAATTAAAAAAAAAGGTCTCTTGCTAAGGAAACCAGTTCCCATGCCTACTTGCAACAGTCACCTGAGATTCCTTGCAGAGCTTTTAGACCTGACTTCCCAAGGCAAGTCTTCCCTTTCAAAATACAAGGAAAAAAAAAAGTATATACATACCCACCCATGCTTGTTTGGGGCTCTTGGTATTGAAATAAACATCTAGGAAAAACTGCACATCTTTGGAAGTAGGAATTTTGGCACTACACTTCAAGGACTGTCCTAATAGTAGTATTAAATAAGCAGCAGTCAACAATACAGAGAATCCGTTCCTTAGGAGCAGTGATTAAAGAAAAACAGCAACTTTCTCTTCATAGAACTTCTGAGGCAAAAAGGAACTTATATATATATTTTAAAAAAAGATTTTTTTTGTAGTTTTTATACTCATTATAGTAAAAAGTACATTCAGAAACCACACAGAGCCAAAAACCAAACAGAAAGACTACTTCTAAAATGGGTGGCAGACATTCTAGGATATTTACCCGCATTAATAGTTTTCATTCGCCATCAGTAAATATAAGCTTTTCCATTAACAGTAGGTTGCGTCCACTCTGTTCAAACCCCCAAGTATTTCACTCCAAGAGGTAAATATTCTAAACTTTGGAATTTCAAGTTGTAGAAACTTCAGTAAGGCTGTACAACATTAAAGTCACAAGTAATAACTACTTTGCAAGACCCGCATCTTTCCAAATAGAAGGAACTCCTATTCTTTATTATTTACTATTTGCAAAGCAATATCATGATTGTACTCTGGGCAACTCTTACAAAGACAACCATAAAATCATTTGCACGTCAATAGGAAAATAGGAGGTTGAAGTGGAATCTCTTAAAAATATATGTTTGTGTATATATATATTTGTTCTTTCTGTATGTCAACTTCACTAGAGTTTTTAACTAACAGCAATTTTGTTCTCCTCCATGAAGTGAGGGAATTGGTGTTTTGGCACATTGTCTGCAGCAGCACCACTGGCCTTCTCCGTATCAGAACCAGTCCCAGACTGGGTCCCATCTATCTTGGAGACTGTAGCAGTATTTATTGCCGAACCACCCGCAATGGTGACTGGCAGGGCAGGTAAACCACCACTCTGTATCACCGAGATCTCATTAGTCTTCATTGCTATGCCATTGCTGAGTACCGCTGCGTACTGATTCCATACTGTGGGGTCAATGCTCACTGAAGGAGGCATTATATCCTTTGGAAACATTTCAGATACCTTCTTGGGATCATTGCCCAGCAGAGCCATAGGGTTATCAATTGAGAGCCTTCTTCCTCGCCTGGCAGAGTTATTCCACATGTGAGTTCCTACATGGACCTTTCAGGGAGGGAGGAAAGAGAATCATTAATACTTCAATTTTTATGGTACACCCACACTGCACCTTGCTTAAAGCCAAGTTGCTCAAGAGAAGGCATGTGTGCCCAATTTGCATCCAGGTAAATATTTAATTGAGCCACCTAGTTCTTGCCTCACTTTGTTCCCTTCCTTGAATTTGTAGGAGACAGTCATTCTGCAGCTGTACCTAACCATGGCTCTTTAGATGTCATTGCCAAAATGCTTGTCAGATGGGTTTTTTCCTTTAAGAGTAAGTGAAATCAGCTGCATTTCCTCCTCGACCTAAACCACATTACTTCTTGTGAAGAGATCACACTGACAAATGCCAGTAAGTGGCAAGCGTAAAACAACAGGGATTTGGAAGAGATGTTACACCTAAGCTAAGGTCTTCCACACCACAAACACACTGATAGCACTTCCAGCAAACGACTGCCCACAGGAGAGTTAAGTATTTTTTCCTCTCCATCAGCACTTATGCAGAGACCAGAGAGCATGAAGAGCTCCTCGTGGAAAGTGAGAAGTCACTGTGAGGAACCTTTGAGTCTTAGAGAGCAAGTGGATTAAACTGACAATACATCTAGACTTGCAGGATTTCTCTAGCAAATGCTTAGGCCTAAATGCTCAAGAACTTTGTGCCATCTCAGAAATACCTTGTTTTGAGTTTTATCCCTCATTTTCCCCACACACTGTTTGAGACAATGAAGTGTAGTGCACGTATTCTGTTCAACATTATTTTGTAGCACTTAATATTTGAATGTATACCAAATGACAACACCAAATGCAAATGAAAGTGAAGCAATCAGCTTGATAAGGGCTAAACCATCCCCTGCCATCCAGGAATGAGGAAAAAATGCAATTACAGTAACACTTCTACTGGGAAGGCAGCTGTGATCTCAGTAAACCATTTATCCAGCAAGTTGCACGAAGAAACTCGGGAAGAAGAAACTCAGGAAGGAGACAGAAGTCAAAGACACCCACTCAGGAATTGTTAGTCCAAGTTGTCTCCAAAGATGAGACAGGTAAGTTTCCCTCTCTAGCATGGCTTTGCTTGACAAAGGAAATCACAGCTTAAACCCCTAGAACGGGCAGCAGTTTACCTTCAGGTTTCCTTTCGTTGTAAAGGCCCTCCCACAGATGGTGCAGGCAAAGGGCTTTTCACCCGTGTGGGTCCGCTCGTGGATCTGCAGGGCGCTCGCCGAGGAGAAGTTCTTGCCACACGTGGTGCAGATGTGCTGCTTGGCCGGGCGGCAGAACTTGGGGCGCGGCACGAGGAGCGGGGCGACCCCGGGCGAGAGCGCTGGCGGGCCGATGAAATGGCTGGTGCTAATGGGACGCTCGCTCGGCATTTCCATCTTTATGAGGGCTGGCGGGGCTCTAACGAAAGCAGCTGGAATACTACTGCGACCTGGAGAGACAGCGAGGATGGCGTTTATCCCATCTTATTCCAAGATTTAATCGGAGTCAGGAGAGGCAGCCCTGCCTTTGTAGCAGCACAAGCCTCAACAACATGCTCGCAAAGCCCTCGCTTAGTCCCATGTAGCAGGACTGCCAGAGCTTGCCAGTAGTTTTTAAAAAAGCTATCAGCCCATTCCTGAGTTTATTTATGAAATTAGGCATTAAAACTACTCTGATTTTTGATCAAGTTTAGCACTGTGGCTGACGTTGATCTAAAAAGCTCGAAACTCCTACCAAACATTCCTGAGCTTCAATTTCATGTTCCCAAGTTAAACAGTTTTCCATGAAATACAAACCTAGGGTTGCTTGCTTTAGGGAGCTACTTAGTGAATATGAGAAAGTAGTACATGGCCTCTGCTTATTTTAATGATCTCTATGCTCTCTTGCAAAGAAAGACATCACTTAATCTTTACATTTCATTTAATTTTGAGCTTCATTTTACAGTAAAAAAAAAGGCAAAAAAACAGCCCACCAGTTTCCTATAGCACAATCCCTTCTCCCATGGGGAAGGAAGAGGAGGAGCAAACTAAGACGGTTCTGGACTCCAGTTGATTCATTTTGGAAAGGGGTTCCCTGCTACCCACACTACCTACTACACTACTGACAGCATTTCAATGAACTCACCATATTCTCCATTGGCAAAGTGTAACCCGGGCTCCTCTTTAATGACCTTTCGACCAATATTGCCGTATGTTAGATCCAAAGCACCGACACCTTCCATTTCTGTAGACATGGTCTCGAGGCCCTCCGCTTTATTTCCCACACCTGCATCTTCTTGATTGTTGAAGCTTGGAGACTTGGACCTCACACTCTCAGCCTGGCTGGTGGCTGGGGACAGAGCTTGGAGCGATGCGGACTCGGAGGCAGCAGGACTCCTGCCGTTCTGGTAATCTGGATCTCCCACCACCGAGGAAGAATCATTTGTCATGCCGTCGCTTTCTGCAGAGCCGTTGTCGCTAGACTTCAAGCTGCTTTGCCGCTGCAAGTTCAAGGTGGAGTTCACAATTTTCATTTGATTCTCTAACGCGTTGATCCCAGAGAATCCAGCTGCCGTGGCTGGGGAATCAGACTGTGCATCATACGGAGTAGGGGGCTTTGAAGAATTCCTTGGGCCGTCCTGAGAGTCCAGATCCTCTTCCATCTCTATACTCTCCACATTCTCATCTGGACGATTGACATCTCCATTCTTCTCAGTCACAGTAGGATCCACATCAGTGCCGTCGCAGGCGTTTTCTGGCATGGGAGTGTTTGGTATTTGCCCTCCCATATGCATGCGGATATGCTGCTGCAACACGACAGCATTTGTAAACTTCTTCTGGCAAATAGGACATGAATGCTGCATCTTCAAAGGGGTATTAGCCCGATGGACACCATAATGAGTTTTAAGGTTCCCTTTGGTGGAGAAGGCACGGCCACAGATCTTACACTTGAACGGCCTCTCCCCAGTGTGAGTGCGATAATGCATCTTGAGCGAGCTCTGGCAGCTCAGCACCCTGTGACAGATCAGGCACTCATTGGGGTCAGCAGTGGATTTATCAATGTTTTCAACCAGCTGCTGAAGTTTCGACGTCTCTGAGCCTTGCTCGTTGGACCCGCTTACATGGAAGATGCTCACACCACAGGTCGCTTGAGGCGAACTCAAGCTCTGCTCCGTGCCGGATTCATGACCGACTGCCCCTGATGAAGAGGAGCCACCTTCGCTTTCCGGAGAAGGCCTTGATGGCAGGTCACTTGAGAACGTACCAGTGATGGACTCCTTGATGCCTGCTAGACTGGAGACATTCTGAGGTGCGCTGGCAGCCGCAGAGGTAGGCAGGGTTGTGAGGAGAGGTTTGCTATCCACAATTAGGTTAGACTCATCCAGCGGTACAGACATCCCATAGGGGATTCCACTGCTGGTGGGAACATTGTCCAGGTGCTCAGGAACTGGATAAGGATTCATCTTTATGTGGGGGTATTTGTCTTTGTGACGCTGAAAATGCACTTTAAGGTTTCCTTTGGTCGTGAAGCGGTTACCGCAAATATTACACTTGTAGGGTCTTTCACCAGTGTGGGAGCGGAGGTGAATCTGCAGGGCGCTGTCATTGCCAAAGACCTTGCCGCAGAACTTACACTTGTGTTTGAAGAAAGGCTCTTCGGCAGTATTCGGTTTGCTTTCAGACACACTAATGTTGGGGGGCTTTCCTTTCCCCTTCTTTGAGGAATCTATTACGGAGGAAACAGCCGAAAGCGGGTTTTGGAAGATGACCGAGTTGGAGGCCTGAGGTAGCAAAGGATTCGGGAACCGAGAAATGGAACCCGGGAGGCTTCTGCTCGCCTCCGGCTTCAAGGGGAAGGAGGAGGAGAGGCCGGCAGCCAGCGAGCCGGCCGCCGCAACGCCAGCGTTCGAATGAGGTAGTTTTCCTTGCTTCAAGGATTCCAGGGATAGGCTCTGGCTCCCGGCTTTCTGTCCGATCAAGGCCACGGCAGCAGAGAGCTGCTGGGACATGTGAGCACCCAGCGCTTTGAGCGGGTCAGCGGCGGCCGCGATGGACGGGTGCAGGGCGTGGGGAGCCATCATGGCGATCTGAATGCGGATCTGCTCCGTCAGCTGGATCTGCTGGAGCTGCTGCTGCTGCAGGCACACGAGCTGCTCCAGGATCATGGGAATAGCATTAAAACTGGCTGCTGACGAGGAGATGGCATCGGAGGTACGTTGGTTCACAGCCACTTTAGTGCCACGTATTGTCTGCAGAGTCACGTTAGTGTTGGGTACTTTGGATTTCGGTAGATAGCTCAGCCCGGGAGCAGCAGGTGTAACAGGGGGCTCTATTTTAAGATACATTCCTCCCACTGATTCCGCATCAATTTTTCCTTCTCTCTTTTCCATAGAGCCAGTGCAGCCCTTTGCCTGAGCATCCTTGCGGGCCCTGCTATCCAGTCGATCGCTCGAGAAGCTCCCCAGAGAGGCTTCAGAGAAGCTTTCAGGGGGTACGGTTCCCTCACTGTCGTTCATGATTAGGACAGGTGGATTTTTAGTGCAATTTTTCTTATGTTCAAGAAATTCAGAGAGATCAAAGAATTCTGCACAGCATTTCTCACAGATTTTGGTTTCTTCTGTTCGGCACCTTTTGGAACTCATTTCTCCATCTCCATCACCTGGGACGCCTTGTGGACTCCCTTAAAAGACAAAAGGAAGTCACATGAATTACTAAATTTTCATTATTTCTTCTCATTTTTAAGATCACTGACTTAATCAGAATATCAATCTCTAGGTACAAGAAATTGGAATCAAGTTTAAACATAGACCTAGAATCCTAGCCTTTGGTTTTCTACCAGTCCTGATGCAGCTCCAAAGCCTGCATCTTCACCTTCTTTTCCATAAAAAAACAGTGCAAAAGGAAACACACCAGGCCTGAGAGAAAGAAAAAGCCACTGCAAGCCCCTTTACACAGGTAAAAATGGGTCAGTGCAGTTACTCTGTCATTAAGTCCCTGCAAATGCCTTAAAAAGAACACCACCAAAGCCAAAACAGAAAAGGCATCTAATATGTAAAACATCACAAACTTAACTTGCATTTTTAGTTCATTTATTAATCTGTAATGTAGTTACTAGTGTCTCAGCAATTCATACAAGACTTCTAACCTGAGAACTTTAGAGTAGTTTTAATTCAATGCCAACATATGAAGCAGCATCCCCTCCCCCTTGTAGAGGTAATTACTACTAAAGAAAGCAAGAGTCCAATGCTAGCTTCGAAAATACTCAAAAGCAAACCTGGGTAAAAATTTAATCTTTAAACGGTCACAATAGTGAAGTGATTAATTTACAAAATCTCCATGAAGGTTTGAATCTGTGAGTCTGATGATTAGAAGAGCCAACTAATATGTCCTCCTTGCTGCGTTCTCAGGCAGTAACTAACCGCAAACCATCCTCGAGTAGGTACCACATTTAGCTGTGCTTGCGATTAGGCTGTCCTTTGAAGGGGACGAGAAGGGGAGGAAGCCCTGGTTCCCCAGTGCCCATGGACCATACACACCATCGTGTGCCAACAGCAAAGTAAAATTGAGAGAAATACTAACATTGGAACAGAGGCTAAAAGAAACTAAACCCAAACAAGACATTTCTGCCCAGCCCAGCCTTCCCCAGACAGAAACCCACCAGACCCCATTGCTCAGCCAGACAAGTGCGCTGGGCAGGAGCATTTGAGAGGTCAAACCTGAGGCCGTACAATCACAGGGATGGGGGGGATGACAGCGGATAACACAGCAGCCCATACTGAGGAAGCATCCCCCAACTCACCATTCGTTGCACGCAGCAGACCCCAACAACCCACAAACACGCAGTGCGGGACCCCTTATGTTCACGTCTTGCATCCCCACCAACGCACCTTGGGCTTTAGCTCCGATTTCACGTTGCTAACCAATACGTTCTTCAAAAACAGAGCCAAAGATAGTGCAAACACAACAGCTTCTGCGGCTTTCGCCTGAGAGGTGTAACCACCACACATCTGATACTCGTGTATATCCTGTACGGGGCAGGGCGGGGGGCACCCTGTCCAGGCTGCCACCCGGGCACGTTCGCTCGCTCGTGTGGGCCAACGTGCGCAGCTCCGTGGGGGAGGATACTGTGCACATTTGCAAGGGTAACACGGGAATTACGTACACACAATCAGAAAATCCAGCTTCTCATATTTTATCTTGAGTGATGGAAAGTGCACATAAGTCTCTCTACTCCTTAAAAAATAGTTAAAAAAAACCCCAAAAACCCCACACAAGTACCAGAGACCTGTTGCACTAAAGCCTGCAGAGCAATAAATCCAGACCCCCAATATGCAACTCAGTTAAGATTACTCTTCAAGATTTTGATTACTAAGAGAAACATGTTTCAACACAACTATAGAAAAAGAAAAGTCACATCTTTCATATCTAGTCAGTCCCACTGGGAGGGTAACTTACTTTTTTTCTCTTCTCCTTTAATCTAAATAACTTTCATAAATGAAACAAATGAGGATAGATTTTCAACACACTTGCCAACCTAAAAATTATTAAACTGATGTTACTTGAAGGTGATGTAATTCTATGGGAAAATAAGAAGAAAATCAACTCTGCCAGTTCTGCAAGTGTAAGAATATTGATTCAAAGTTCATCAGTAAATAGGGTCACCTGGGGTGAAGAATAGTTGTTTTTAAATGGCCACCTTTGAAGCTGTGGGTGTCTGAGCAGACACAGCCAAAGGTGCTGCATGTTGCAAACGAAGCAGCTCTCCTAACGATGCTACAGGAATGCGAGGGTTTCCTAAGCACTTTCATGATAACTGTTCCCATCCAACAGGGTTGCTACAGAACTACAGGCTAGGACAACAGTCTTTTCCCTACCAAATCCCGTAGTATTTGATACTTTCGCCATCCAGTTTCCCAGGTCCATCTGTACAGTCTCCCCACACTGCACAATAACCTTAGGTTCGAGCTCAGAAAGCACAAAGCTGCTCTGCTGCGAGCGCCCTCGTTTCACACTGCAGCTCAGCTGCCTTTGCTCCGAGGCGAACAGCAATGCCTGCATGACGAGACTGATGTCAGCCAGAAGACGATACCCCAATAACTACGTGTAGATGTGTCCTTGTACTTGAACTATCTTGAGAGCAAGATGCTCCCACTCCCTTGTGCTCATAGAACCTTGTTGAGTTTCATGCCTACGTAAGACCACACTGCAACCAGAATCCCCTTTTGCACATGCCACCACAGTGCCCGCTCCTGGTTTCCATAATGCAAGAAAAATATATATATTTTATACTCCTAGACATCAGTTGCCACCTTAGAGAGACAAACTGCAGCAAATCAAGTGCCAACATATCAGGAACGGGTGGGCAGGCGGGCCCTGCCACAGCCAGCACTGCCACCGTCACACGCTTTGGTTTCCGGCTCCCCTGTTCAACAGTAAAGCGTCAGTTCAGGACTCTTTATAAATTCAATTTCCCGCCTGTGCTGCCCTGCTGCATGCTGCAGGACAGGTAGGATGCAGTTGAGTTTCCTTTCCCTTCCACCTTTATGAAAAAGGAGCTAGAGCTTCCCCCACTGCCTCAGAAGGGTTGAGATGCAGACTGAGGTGCACATGGTAAGAGCAGGATGCTCAAATACTGGGTTGTGGTTGGAATAACAAAGGAACAATTTACTATTTCTTAAAAAAAAAAAAAAAAAATGGGGAGGAAAAATAGGTTCTTTGAAGCTCTTCATCTTTACTTCTAGCTACATCCTCTCCCAAGTCTTGAAAGGGCTCCCAGTGACTGCAATCAGAGCACCTCATTTACCAAAAACACAACCGCTCGGCGTGGGGGAGGGCAGCGCTTATCAGTGACATGTATTTAACGGTCTTAAAACGTGGGCTTGCTTCTCTGCAAAGAGACCTGCCTGTGCATGTGCCTCCCTCCGCGGCTAGCTCTGTCCAAACACCGAAAGGGTATTTGCGGAGGAGCGCGAGGGTTCCCAACAACTGCCGGCGCACTCGGGTTAACCCGCTCCAAAGCTTCCCAGGGACAGACCTTCTACTGATTTTTTTTATCTCCCCCCTACCGAATTTCAGGAATGTTATCTCTCAGCATCTAGTTATCCAATAAGTTAGAAGAATGCAGTAAACCCAGCAGGGGGGTAGATTGAATCACCAGCAAATGGATGGAAAAAATCCACTATTGTGTAGGACAAGGCAGTCTTCGACAAGGAGGGCTGATAAAAAGTCCACAGGGCTCGAATTAATTTTTGGAGGGAATCATTAGGCAAGGAGGACAGTAAGTCTTCATCTGGTGCGACGTGATTTCAGAAAAGGTGCTGCTAGTGAACCGCTTGTCCCAGCAATTAATGCCCTGATTTTAACTGTGACAAAATTTTATTTTAAGAACTGCTTAGAACTTTTTTTCTTTAAAAAATTACCTTTAGTGAGGTTATTTCCCCCTGTTCCCCAGTTAGCATAAACAAGTATATGCTTATGCCAAATAAGCTAAAATCAACTTACAAAGGTTAAATATCTGTTCCTAAATACAAAAACCTCTGCCACAAGCTCCCCTATCCTCTCAAGACATTTTTCTTTTTGCTAATCCTATCTGGAAAAGAAATAAAGAAAAGAGGGGGAGAAAAAAAGAGGACATTTCAAGAACTTGAAACTGAAGAATATTTCCCTTCTTCCCCACTATAAAACACCATTTTAGTTATACTTTCTATATCACTATACAAAAATTACTTGCTTGAGCAAGCTAAGTACATCTGATCATATCCTTATCAAGAAAGATTCCCAAGGCCTTATCTAAGGTTTTCTACACTGAATTTATCAGCAACATTTTCCTACTCAAGAATAAGCCAGAAGCGTGACACACCTCACCTGAAAGCAAGTTAAACTGGGGTTTTCAGTCACGGCTTTAACATTTGGATTATCCATCGACTGTCCTACCTAGGCGATTATCCACTTACCAAGGAGGAGCATTAGGTAGGAAAAATGATAGGAAAAGAGAGGGGAGCAGAATAGGGAAGAAAAAAAAAATGAAAAGGAAAGGAGATATGAGGAGATGTGAAGTAACTGCTCGAAGAAGCTAAGTCTCACATGCAGTGGGAAAGGGGCTGCTCGGAGCCACGAGGTACCTGGTTCACATGGCAGGCACGGCACTGGTTGCAGAGAAGCCCCTGCACCTACTCCCCAGGAACCCTCTCAAGGCGTTTCAAAGCGCTTTTTAAAATAATAATATGTATTAGAATAAAGAAATCGGCGGCCCGAAGTGCTCGCAATGCGGGGCCACCCCGCTGAGAGCGGCGCAGCCCCCACGGCACCGCAAAAAAAGAAGAAAGAGGCAAAAACTCACGGCCCGTGGCGGGGGCTGCCCCAAGGCAGCGCGGAGCGGAGCCGCCCCCCGGCTCCGCGGCGGCCCCGGCCCCCCCCGCCTCCCCCCGCGCCCCCCAGCTGCAAAGGCGGCGGCCCGAGCGCGCACTTAACACTAGGCCAGTGTTTAAGAGCGAGCTAAGCGGCCCAAACCCCGCTGCCAAGGTCAATTGCATGAGAGTCCTAATTGTGAGCCTGACATCAACTTACCACCCACGGCAAGCGGGAGGAGGCAAAGGTTAGAGCAGCAGCTCTGTCAAAACGTCACATGCCGCCGAGCGCGGCCTGGGGCCCGGCCACCACAGCCCTCTAAAGTTGCACTTACGTAAAAGGAAAAACAAGGCACCCCCTCCCGCCCCCTCCCAGCCCCCGCGCCCGGCGGCCGAGGCGCTCGGGGCTTCGCGGGGGCTCCGCGCCCGCGGGCTCCCCCCGCCGGCCGGGGACCACCGGCCCCGCCGGGCCACGTTTGGGCCAACCGCAAAAAAACCCTTCCCTTTCTTCCCTAAACTGTCCCGCCATCGTCTGATCCCCCTCAGCTTGAGGGAGAAAGCGAAAAGCGAATTTGGAAGGGATTGGAGCACTCTCGCTAAAATCTATGATTTTTGGCCAGCCAGATTGCAGTTGTATGGTGCGTTTTTAAGGTCAGAGAGCCGCACAAGGGGCATTTTCCCGCTCTCTGTGGCGATGCTAATACGAAGGCCGCGGGGCTTCACTCCCGTGCCCACCTGCTGCGACTTAAACCTGGTAATTGCTGCCCGAGTTGGCAGGAGCGTCCCGTAACCCGCCGCGTGGTACGCGGAGGAGGGTCTCAAAGCGCTTCTCTGCGCACAGGAGAGCCTGCAAGGCGGCACAAAGGAGGCTTCGTTTTGTTACTGCGCATCTCCTCGCTAATTTCTCCCCGGCAGTATTTGCACTTGGCTCGGCGGCTCCTTAATTGGGGCACTTCAGGGCACACCTCAATAACACGCCGTTTCTGGCCCGTTTCGGAGCCTCGCGGGCGCTAAGAGCCACCAAGGGGGGAGCCTCGGAGTGTTCATCTCCGAAGGCGCCCACGGAGCGCGCGGCGGGACGGACACTGCTTTGGCGGGGAGCCCCCCCCCCCCCCC
>JAVCKT010026969.1:5122-21115 GCA_032273925.1 Rhynchotus rufescens | reverse complement strand
CGCTAAGAGCCACCAAGGGGGGAGCCTCGGTGTGTTCATCTCCGAAGGCGCCCACGGTGCGGGGGGGGGGACGGACACTGCTTTGGGGGGGACCCCCCCCCCCCCCCGGCCAGCCCCCCCTGGGGAGGAGGGGGCTGCTTCCCCTCCCCTCCACCGCTCAGGTCCGCACGGCGGAGCGCGGCCGCGGGGCGGCGCCCGCAGCACCGGCCCCCGGTGCCCCCTCCACCTACAGACCGGCCCCGCACGGGTGTGGGGGGGGGAAACCTCCCCCCCCGGGCCGGGCAACTGCTGCAGCAGGGAGATTCACACTGATGGCTTTGCCGATAAAAAGGAGAGAGGAAAATAAAATATACCCTAAACAACAACAAAAAGCAGCTGCCCACTGCCCCATAGGGGCTGGAGTGCAGCCATCCCCCGCCTCCCCCCCACCCGCCCCGAGCGGGCCGCATCAGGAGTTATTAACCCTTTTGTCCCGGCGCAGCCCCGGAGGTGCCTTTGCAGCAGTGGGCAGAGATTTACATGTGGAAACATCACCTCCATCCCCCAACCTAACCATATGCACAAAGGAAAACAGTCATGCATTAAACATGGGATTTATTGCCTTCTGGCCAGCTTGCTGTTTCTTAAGTCACCATTAACTGGACCCAACAATTGCACATTTCGACTCAAAGAAGAGGGGGGAGAGGAAAAAAAAAAATTAAGAGCCCGATCCTCCTGCGGCTTGGGAATTAAGGCGCTCCCGTAACGTGTTGGTACTGATCAACTCTAGGACGAGGAGAAACCCCAAACCGGACCCTTGGGAAGACAGAGTGCCCGAAAAGGTCTGGGGAGTGGGAGATAATAAAAGCTTTGGATTCAACAACTCAACAACCCTAATCACAGAGCAGCCCGCGGAACAGCCGCCCTCTCTCCCCATGCGCCCGAGCCCCGCTCCGCGCCCCGACGGCTCCGCTCGCGGCCGCCCCTGGAGGCTCCGGACCCCGGCCCGCTCCCCGCACCGAGATGCTGCCCCCCCCCTCCCCCCCGCCCCATTCTGCGGTAATTTGGGTCAAATCGCTATTTCGCGCTGCCCTCCACGGGGCAGGGTGCGGCGGGAGCGCCGCGCTGCGAACCGCCCCGCTCCAAAGCGCTCCCGCACACCCGCCCTGGCTCACCGGAGTTATTTTAGGAAGTCGGAAATCAAAGATGGCTGGAGGTCAAGCTACAGAAGGTCCAGGGCGACTGGGTTCTCCAACAAAAATAATCCGTGCTCTTTTTTTTTAAATATATATTTTTTAAACCCCAAGTAAACTCTCACGTAAAAACCATCAAAGTGCTAAACGGAAAGATCGTGAGATCCAAACTCGAATCATTTCCTACCCCCGAGGTTTTGGTTCGTAACTCCCACCCCTCCCCCCCCCCCAAAAGAAAAGAGCGGAAAAAAAAAAAAAAAGAGAAAAGAGCCCTCTCGGCCTCGGGCGCCTTTGGGGGTCACTCGCGCAAGCTGCGCCCCACGCGAGGGTCGGCGCAGGCTCCACGGGGCCGAGCGCAGGGGGTGCCCAGGGTGGGGGGGGAGCAGGCGGCAGCGCGGCTGGCTGAGGGCCCCCCCCCGCCGGCCCCCGCTCCGCTCCTCGCTCCCCTCCCGCCCCCAAAATGGGGGGGTTAAATAAAGAGGCGCCGCCGCCACCGAGGTAATATCGCGCGTGGGGCCCCATTGTGGATTTAAATGGCCCGAAAGCGCTAGGGACCCCGTGGTGGGAAAAAGACCCGTGGGAAAGAAGGGAGGCACGAGAAAAAAAAAATCCCCCCAAAAGCGCCCCGCGCCCGGCCGCGCCGCGGGACAAAGTTGGGAGGCTCCGCGCCGCGCTCCGCGCCTCACCACTTGCAGCATCTAGGGGCTGCTCCTCGGAGTTGATGTGCTGCGGTTTCGCCTGCTTGCGTCGCGACATGGTGCACCAGCATCGGGAGCAAAATAGTAGCAATTATTTTCCTCTTCACAACAAATTCCTAGAGTTGGGAAATTACCCCCATTGGGCGGAATGCGCATGTCAGAGTAATTATGATTATCAATAATGCATTGCGATTTATCATGGGGCCCTGACAGCTGATTGGCCTGAGTCCAAGGGCTCGCAGATTATTCAAATCAGGCCCATTGATCCGGGCGCCCAGGGGCACCCTGGGCCTTGTAGTCCCGGCCCGCCCCGGCCCAGCCCGCCCCGGCGCCCGCAGAGGTGCGGGGGCTGCGCGGCCCGCTGCGCACCGGGGCCCATCAGTGGGAACGAAAGAATAGGGCGGACCGGGCGGGGGAGGGACGGACACACGTCTACCTACTCACCTGCCCTTCTTACATCGAGCTCTAAAGTATTTACTTATTTATTTTTCCCCTCCCCGGAAAGGCGGCATGGGGCTCGCTCTGCCCTTTGTCGCGATAAGGTCGCGAGGGAAAGAGCGCGGGTCGCCCGAGTGGCAGAAAATGCCGGGGGGCGGAGGGCTCCCGGAGGCTGGGGCTGTGGCAAGTGA
This sequence comes from Rhynchotus rufescens, assembly GCA_032273925.1. Taxonomy (NCBI): domain Eukaryota; kingdom Metazoa; phylum Chordata; class Aves; order Tinamiformes; family Tinamidae; genus Rhynchotus; species Rhynchotus rufescens. Next base: position 18,616 of record JAVCKT010026969.1, on the reverse strand, counting down.
GGGGGCTGCTAAAAAATTCTTGTAGGACTCATTTTCTGTGAGGTTGAAAAAAAAAAAAAGAGGCAGGAACATTTTAAAAATAAGTTAAAGGTTTAAACGCAAAAGATTTGTGTGTTGGGGAAAAAAAAAATGAAGTAAAAAGCAACACGTTGAGAGGGTTTGCAGAGCATCGCGGTAGCCCGTGCGCCGCAGGACGCTTCATGTCGGCTCCCCCTTGCGCTCCGTTCCGCGTGTGACCGCGGCGCGCGCTGCCGGGGCAGCCCCGCCTGGGTGGCCCCGGCCCCGGGGGAAGGTCCCGGGCGAGCGGCGGCAGCTCCCGGCTCCGCGGCCCGCGCTGCCCCGGGAAGCGCAGGGGCCCACGCACACGCGCAGGCTCCGCACAGATGGGAGATGCGGATTGCAACATCTTGTGCCTCTTTGTTTGCCCCTGCAGCCCCGGCCAGGTCTGTCTATCGCAAATCAACCGTATTGATGGAGAAGCTGGAGAGGAGAATCGATTTGGTGGTTACAGATTTAGGAGACCTAGGCTCAGCCCCAGGGCTCGGGGCACCCTCAGGTTCACCAGCAGCGATTCCCCGTGGCCTGCGCCTCAGTTTCCCACTGGCAAAACGTGGACAGTGTTTCCCCGAGGTGCAAGGCTGTCTGGATGATCCTCCAGCAGTGACTGCGTGGGGTTCTGATCCGCAGCACGGTAACAAAATCGAATCTTAACAGCTGGCCGGAAGGTAGAGGGAAGGAGCGCTGTTTTATAACGAGGTCGCAGCAGTTGCCACAGGCCATTGCACAACACTACAGTCTCCTCTTACAGTTACTTCATCAGCATTTTTAACTTGCAAAGCACCTGGGTTCCGTGCAGCATTTACTGTGCTCTGAGGTTTGTGCCTGAGAACACGCACGATGAGGACAGACTTTTTGTGGCTCTTCAGAAAGGGGGAGCTGTCGTTTGTGTGGGACAGCCATGAAAAGATCTTAACATTGGAGACCAAGGTAAACAGTGCATCATGATCTAATTAGTTATATATCCTCTTGGGGTTTGGTTTTGTTTTTATAGTGTCTCTTAAGGGGTTTTATTTAGCTAAGGATAATACAAACTTCAGAAAAATCTTGCCGAACAGAAGGTACCAACCCTCCTCCTTGGACAATTATTGAACATGGAGGTCAGGGGACACATTTTGTTTTTCAGGGTACTTTCCTTGCTGCTTCCTCTGCATGCAATTGCTTTGCAACCCCCTGCTCATGATGCACTTATGTACTAGGAGTGATATATCCAGAGAAACTCCGCATTTAGAATACAGAATAAAAGAAATTATCAGGTATTTAAAATCACCCTGACCATTTTTATGTGGTGATTACTCCACCCTCATGTTGCCTAAGAAGCTTCTATGCATTTGTTTGCTTAACTGGCAGCTTGATATGCTCTTTGTTTCCAAAGTGTGTCCCGAGGAAACAGACTGTTAAGCAAGATTGATACCAATTGATCCACAAATAGATATTTATATTGATGAATTTTCTCTCTTTACACTTGATATGCTCAGTATAACCCAACAGATTTTCATTTATTAAACATACTGCTACCACCCCCCACCAGTGAATTTATTAAACACTGTTTTATGTGTCAAGCTGAGAGATAGGCATCCCTGTACAGTAGATCCATATTTAAAATAGCTAACTCATGTGGAGCATTCATACTGAATGTAAAAGCATATATTATATGAAATCAATGGAAGTTTTGGTATTGATTTCCCAGGCTTGGCTTTTCACTCAGTATAGCTCTATCTCTTTGAGAGAATGGAAATAGAGTAAGAAAGTGTTAATTAAAAAAAAAAGAAGAAGAAAAGAAAAAAAAGAAAACAAAACAAAAAGTGAAGAAAACACCAAATCCCAGAGAAAGGGAGCTTGGTGGGAAGCACTATTGGCTGGAAATCGTAGGGAGGAAGCAGAAATGCCACCAGGAAAGCTGCGCTGCCTGTACCTCTCCGGGCAGGAGTTCCCAGGCAGCAGTGACTACAAATGGGCTATTCTGAACAGTTACATCATACGCGGGAGGCATGTTCCCCAGCTTCGCTACGATCATATGGATTAGCATGATTACAGCTTCTGGATTTGAAAAATAGCAGGCTTCCTTTCCTGGCTTGACATTTATTTATTTTTTTAAGAGAAGTCCAGAGGAACAATCTCCTACCACCAACAGAGCCCAGGCATCACTCTTGATAGGCAGCCTTCCAGCCCCAGCCCGACCCACCTCGGCACTGATAAAAGGCGACTTTTCCTAATGCCCCGTGTTATGAGCACGTGCAACTCATTGCCACGAGAAGCTATTGCCAGAGGCAGGAACCACCGCTCTGCCCAGCCCGGGAAATTCCCATCTTCAGGAATTTCCCTGCAAAATGATTAGGAACTATGACAAATCTGATAAGCATTTGTGCACCTAAGCATACTTATATGCCCCCCTGTCCTGCAGCAGACACTCAGTGCCACCAATGCAAGGAACACGTTCTGAAACCCATGCTGTTGTGTCCTAATCAGCTCAGTTTACTGCATATTAGACAAACAAAAAATCTTTTCCCTCCAAATTCAATTTTCAAAGATACATAGAGAAATGCCTTTTTCTAAGTTACCCTGTTATCTACACTTTCTTCATTCTGAGAATAAAAAATACATTCTACTTATTGCAAGATAAGAATACAGCTTATTACCAGCTAATTGCCCCAGTATAAACTCAGGGTGCTTGGGCATTACCTGGTTTGGATATGGTTAAGAAGCCTCAAGTTTGCTGATGTGAAGTTGATCATAGATTTGTAGGTGATGTGAATCAAAGTAATTTATGTTCATTGCTGGGGCAGCTGTTCAAGATTAAAAGCAGGACCTGAGACATTCAAATTTGAAGTGGTTAATAAGTATGTTAAATTGTATGTGGCAAAGTACATAGGAGTCCTCCAGACTAACTGAATCCAAAGTCAGGAGACTGTCTCTGTAAACAGTTTTTATTCCATTACAACTGTGGCAATTAAGGGATATTAATTTTTCCTCATACTTTATAGGAATAAAAATAAGGCTCATTAATTCCCTCCCTCCCTCTTTCACATGGCTTCTGAACCTGCAGGAAATTTCATTCGAATCTGACCAAAGCCAGGCAGTGGTTTCGAAGACTTGGCGAAGGTTCCCACAGATTACACGACCCTTGGCACTTGGGTAGGGGAGAAGGGTCCGAATCAACGTCCTCACAGAAGGAAAGCAGTAGAGTTCAACCCCTCTCTATGCACAACACAGCAGCTCCCCAGGCAGGGCAGGTGCATGGCTGGTGCCACTGTCTGGAGACAGGTGACAAGGTGACACCAGCCACTGTCCCTGCAGAGCCACATACATGTGTTGGTGCTGGCATTGGGGATGTTGGATTGAGCAGGCAAAATCCCAAGGGGTGGGATAATGATGCAACATAAGTCTTTAGAAACAGGCTCTTTTAGCTCACTGCTCTGGGAACAAATTGCTTATTGACCTATTTGTACTTCTGGTAGTACAACGGCAATTATATAGACACCATATGCAATTTAATCATTTCTCCTCAGGAATTGTTAATAGTAATACAACTACCCTCACTAGAGGAATGGCCCTATGTTTTATAACAAATACATATATATAATAATTATGCTTACGGAGCAACATAATTAAAGAGGTACCATTTTGCATAATTAAGCTTTAGTTTAAACAAATTTACAAGCTCTCCTGAAATTGCTTCTGATTTCCCTGTTACAAGACTAAATCTTTAGGCTAGGATTTTCAAAAGAGTTGGCATCAAAGGGACTTAGACATCTCATTCCATTCGACCCAGTCTTAAATATTCAAGAAATTAAACAATAAGTAAAAGAGGAATGAGGGCTTCTATGGGGTATCAGTAGAACTTCATATTTTCTTCACATCGCTAAACAAATGCAGTGTCCATATTACACCATCACAGACCTGCTATTAATAACTAGTTGTTCTGTGTGAGAAGCTATTTATCTTGCAAGCTTTCTGATCAGGGCAAGTCCTGTTGGTTTAGAAGCTGAGAATCTGCAACATCAGCCTATTGCTCCATTCCTGGTATCCTGTCTGGCTCGAGTCACTGGGAAAAAGTCATAATAAATAACTTTGTAGTTATGTTGCAGGAATGATTTGGAGGCTGATGGACGGAGGGAGATTTGAGGTAGCATGATTGACTCGCCTTCCTTCAGCCTAAGTGAGGGTTTAAGGAGTGGAAATGAGCTTAAGCACTTTGTGGGTCTCCCTCTTCACCTTGTAAACGCATTTTCCTGTGCTCAACTTGACAATGCTGCTGATTCCAAGACATTTTATAAATGCTGCAGAACCACCTTCGTAACGATACCACTAATGCAACTAATGGACTGTTCAGTCCCACAGGCTCTACACTGTTACATCAAAGATGCATTTTGCCAAAGATGCCTCTGATCAAAGATGCAGGAAACAACTTAATTTGAAACCTTAGATCTCCCAAGCAAGCTAATGAGTTACATAGGAATTGTGACTTTTTTGAGGGGAGGGAGACAAAAAAAAAAAATACACCCTCCCCGTGGCTCCGCAGCCAGGAGGAATGACAGGCATGTGGGCTAGGCAGGTAAACAAACAAATCTGTGGCTGTTTGTTAAAATGCCCAAGCGCTTCATCTAGGCAAGAGCAAACACGAGCAGCTCCATTGCTCTCAGCATGAAGAGTCTTCCGTGTAGCATCTCGTATGACGTGGAGGGTGATCTAGCTTTCCCACAAAACCCAAACCAAACGTTTTAAGGAATGGATTATGTGCATGTTAAATGAGTAATATCCATTTTTCAATGGATATTTATCCATTTTCAAACACTTGCTTCTGAATAACAGTAGCATCAGAGGTAAATCGTAACTTGAGCCAGTGGTATTTGGAAGATAGGAAGAGAAATCCTATGAGATCATCAGATCTGGTGTTTCCAGATCCAGAACCACTGGATTTTTTTTTTTTTTTTGGTAAGCATTAAGCTGTTTTGGAGCCTTTGGAGGTGTCTAATTATTACTTCTTCTGTAGGGGGAATTTAGGCATAGCAGAAGAGCTCAGGACTAAGGACTGCAAGTGGCAGAGGTTGCCACCAGTGCCTGGGAGCCGCCTCCTGCCCCTCAGTGACTTACCTGGTCTCCTATGGCAGGGTCCTCAAGTAATGGACCTTGGACCGTGGGTTTTGATGGTAAGGTCTAATTCTGCAGTGGACACCAGGCCATAGCTGGATGCAGTTATGAAATAGTTCACCAGATGACACAATGCTAGATACAATTCAGAAGATAACAAATTAGCACAACTTCCTCCCATATCCTTATCATCCTAGATAACTGTGATTGAGTTGTGTGTAGTATTGCCTCATAGTCAATTCCTCAATACATCCTGCCACTGTGTTATGCTAAAACGCAGCTTCTTGTGCTTCATGAGTGGCAAATGAAACATGTTGCCTCTCATTGCAAAGGACTGAACTTGCTTTCTAGAGCCTCTTCTCAGGTCTCTGCTCCTGAGAGCTGCAAAGAAAAGTGGCTCTCTGGGTCCCCAGTCTGTCCACAAGAATCCTGAACGCAGAGCTCTGAATGCAGAGACTGCTGCTTTTTTGATTTAAATGTATAGCTCCAATTATGGTGGTATTTCCAACTCCACTCATACAAACAAATAGTTAAAGGGATTTTACATGTCTGGCTTTTCACACAGATGTTGAGGTACTACATCAGTAAACTCAGAGCCCACTGGGATTAGGACCACATATTTGATATCTCTACTTATTATATAGAATTAATTTTTTTATGGGAATTTATTTACACAGAAACATTATTTTTGGGTTATAATGGGATAAATCCCAGTTTAGCTGATGTATACCCATGCAGTTATAGTATGATAGCTAAGAGAAATCATATACTTTTATAAACATGTCTTTAGTCAGAGCAGAAGGTTCAGTTCGAACTGCAGTAAATGGCCTTTTCTACAAGGTGTTTCTTCTGCAGAATGCTGCTTTTAGCAAAGGACATTATTGCTACTTAATTTTCTCCTCAAAGGGAATACCTTTTGGTGTCATTCCAGCTAGAGTTGTCTCCCACCACAGATCAAACAGGCTTCAGTCTTCATCAGAGAGCTTAGGTGCAACCAATAAAACTGGAAATAAAGGAACCCGAAATAGGTGAATAAATACACTGGAAACCAGCAAAGTTGGGACAGAACTAATTAAATTCAATAGCCGTCCCCGAGTCTGATTAAACCCGATGGGCGTTTTTGCTGTTTTGCCAGCCAATGTCACTCCAGCCTCTCAGTTTGGGGATAAATAACAATAATAATAATTATTATTAATAATAATAATAAAAACCCTCGGATATTTTCCCTTATGAATCTCAGCTGTTTAAATGCAACTCTGTTAACACTGGCTATCGGGCTGCTGTCCGACCTTCTTTCCGAAACACCCGATAACTGTCTAAAATGGGAAGTTTCCCTGGGCATGGAGCAACTAGGCTCAGTGACCTGTTTGACTTTGGACTTTGGCAGCACGACGGGCAAGAGGAGCCACCACCACCAGTGTCAGCCTTCCCACACAGCACACCCTGATGCCCTGCTCTCACACCGTATCACTGCCAGGTAATGATGCCAAGAGCACGGATGCCCATCGCAGCCACGCACTTCCACATGTGCCTGCACATCTATCCCTGCCTCAGGTGCTCTCAGCATGGAGCAGCCCAAGGGAGAAAACAACAGGATAAGACTAAAATAATCATCACATCTGTCTCAGTCCAATAATATTTATTGGGGCCCTTCAGTTTTGCAGCTTGTCAGAGCTGACTACAAGGGGAGCCAATGCAATGTTAGAAAACCAAGTGAAACTGGCCCCTCACAAGCAGCTTTTCAGCATCTCCCGCTTTGCAGCTCCTTGCGGCTATAACCTGGTTATCCCTGATTACAAGTGTTCTTCGACAGCTTCAATTTAATTTAGGTATGTTAGCTAAGGTGCAGTCTACTCCACAGACTGTAACTAGATTAAGGGACAGATCGGTTATAATTGGAGGTCCTGATTGAATTAGATTGGGATTACAAATATAATTGGATACTGCCCTATTTGAGATAGTTCAAAGGAAATATATCTTCAGAGCATGAAAGCTCAAAAATCAACAGACCTTTTGGAAAAGCTTGATCCATTTCCTGTGTGGATGTAGCGGGTCCTGTATCATTCCAGTGCCTTTTGCAGAAATATGTTACTTAAAAAGAAATTGCATTGGTGGAAACTATAAAAGAGGCTCTTGGACGTATGTTCCCAGATCCAAGAGAACATCCCTGCAGATTCATAACCTTGCTAGTGACACAGCCAGATTAGGTTAAAACTGTGCCTGAAAGGCACTTTAAAACCCAGTAACAAGTCCTAAGTATAGACTAACAGGCCTCAGGTTTTATTGTAGGATATAAGCTCTGGAGCCACAGTTTAAGCGAAGAATTCCTTTTGCTGACATGGCTTTTGTAGAAATTTACATCTGAAAAGAGCAGTTGGCTGAACAATAGTGGCAGTCCTGGTTCAGTGCTTGACACCTTGCAGCATGTAGAGGACAAAAGCTTGAAAACTTTTTTTTTTTTTCATATGATTTCTTTTCTTGTTTGTGGCCTTTAGTCTTTGCAGTACTGTGAGCCTCGAGTCACCAGAGACCTGGTTAAGTAGGTCACACCATAAACAGGCTTATCACAATAACAGCAGGCTCATAATTTAAGCAGGAAAAATGCAGAGAATACATTTTGTGGATGAAAATTGGAAATCTAGCAGTCTTTTAAGCAGACATTAAGGAGGGGGGGGGAAAAAAAAAGATATGAAGAAGAGGAAGAAAAAAAAAAATACAATTCAGCCTTCAAAAATACCTAGCCCTACTTCAATATAAATTTCCAGCATTATTCAGTGATGACTACAGTGCTCCATTCTGGTTGAGGTATGAAATGAAATGCTCAAGTCTTTTGGGTATCTTCATTCAATCTCATTATCCAGAATCTTCCAAAGGTGCTTAATACTGAAGCTTACATTGGGGAAAATAAATAACAATAATAAAAAAGCTATTCTCACACAGGAATCCATCCGTGTCTCAGGGGAAGATACCAAACTTAGGTTGCTCCCAAGTTTCTACCTCTCCTGCTCCATATGCAGAGGAGGCTCCAAAGTGGCCTCAGCAAATCTATAATGTCCTGAGCCAACTCCTGCAGTTCTCCACGCTGCTTCATGTCACAGAAAACATGACATCCCCATTGCCCATTGTGAGGCTTACTATTAGGTAATCTCAGGGAAGATGACAAATGCATTCGAGAATTTCCATGCCCCCCAAATGAGACCCATAACCACCATCACAACAACAGATAAGGGACTTCTGGGCTTCCTTGTGAAACAGCATCACAGATATCTAGGAAAGTTTTTATTTATATGTTGTTTATATACACACAAGATTTATGTTGCAATTAAATTTCAGTATAAATTAGAGTAGTCTGTGAGGCTGCTTAATTGTAGGTGCAAATCAAGTAGGTAAAATGTCCTTTTGCTTTCCTTTTTCTCCTTGGATTTGTATGCAGTTCATTTGTGAGCTTCACAACTCTGCATATATTTTGCAGGTGACAGTCTACCTTGGAAAAGGCATCATATGGCCTAGCTCTTTAAAAGGATCACTTAGTAAATGATCTCTTATCCATTTTAATTAAAGTGGTATTCAACAAGAAACCCTTCTTGTTAGGCTTAGGTGCATAAATTCACTCAATTTTGTACATCAAGAGAGCAAATCATTTCCAAATATTGATATATGTTGAAACTATTGATACAACTGAAAAGGTATCTTTCTTTTAATTGAGATTTTCCCATTTCCAAGGCTGGTGTTATGTGACAACTTTAGCATGAACAATCTTTATCTCCCTGCTAGTTAATTGAGAGAGGTCAGATTACTTTAAGGAGCCAGTAACTCAGGGTGGGGGTTGCTGTAATTTAGGACAACAGGAATTTTGACTCCAAAAACAATTCTTTTTAAACTTTTCATTTCATCTCAGAGATTAACTTGTAAATTTTTGGGAGGTGGGGGTTGGAGAAGAACAAACTAGAGGCACAGAAAAGATTGGTAGTCATCTTAAGCACACTAAAGGCTGGCCAAAGAAGCAGGGGGGGGAAGGCAATTTCCTTTATTTACTAAGCTTGCTCCATTCTGGATTGTGCATGACTTGGCAAGGATATATTGACTTTTCATGAGTTTCTTTTTACAATTACAAAAGAAAACAAAATTACTGATTGGGAAGGAAACCTTCATTGTTCTGTTCTGTAGAAGAAACAAGCTTTGCGTGTACTTGGAAGAAACAGAAATGCATTAGAAGAAAGAGAGAAAGCAGATGATGCTACAGAGATCAATACAGAAATTGGGTGAAATAGAACATCTAGTATGTCTTAAAAAAAAAAAAAAAAAGAAAAAGAAAGAAAACCATTTCTCATATCCTAAGTACATTTACTGACTTGTTTCCTACAACTTTTACAAGCTGCACTTTGTGTCCAAGACCTTGTGATATGTTTTAAGATTAAGGGATTTAAAAAAAAATGATTATTTTGAAAGAACTAAAGCATGATAAAATCTTGGGGCCTTCAGAGACTATGTGAAGTGGTTTCCGTAAGGCTGGTGGGGTGCTGGTGGTGCAGGAGGGTAGGGATGGAAAAAGGAAACACCTGGAGCAAGATGCTCTCCTGGGTGACAGGGGTGTAAGAGCCAGCAGGGAGGCTTCGGGGACACAGAGCAAACCTGAGAGTTGGAATATCTCCCTCCTGTTCCAGCTTTGTACCACCCTATTTTTAATTCCGACAAATTCTCTGAATGAGCAACCAGGATGTGGTTCCCTGCACCAGGGTGGGTTCATCTCAAGTTAGCACATCAAGCCCAATGGAGAAAGCTTTTAATTTTTTAATCACCCTGCTCTATCTAGCCAGAGCCCAGTGCTAATGCAAGAGAGAAGCACAAAGTCATGAGCAAATTCACCTGGTCAGGCTTCACAGAGCCAAAGGAAGGAGATTCCCAGATCTTGGAGCACAAGGTTACCCAGGAGCCATAAGGAAAACCTTCTCCCATCCATCCAGAACCTTTTACTTGCCCCGAAGCAGGGCCACCCTTGGAGGTGGGAGGTATAAATGGGCTCCAGCAGAGCCTGGGTAATGTGAGACACCTGGGATGGTGGTCCTGTGGCAACAGTGGCCCATACAGCCTCCTTCCACACTGCCCCGACCTTCAGCCTTCTTGTAAGAACTGTTGCTTTTATTTACCCAGCCTCACATATAATCATCTGTCCGCCAAATGCAATGGAAATTCTTTCCATACATCCATAAGAAAAGAGGGAGAGAGAGGGGAAAAAAAGAAAAAGAAAAGAAAAAAAAAGCATTAGTGATATTTTGGGAAGATATTGAGGAAAACTTCCTTCATTTGGGGAATCAGTTATTGTAGGGGCAGCTGACAGCATGTGAGGACATGAATGACTCCTATTCAGGGCACTTGCAGAGAGCAGTTTCTCTGTCTAAATGGTGCTGCTCAGCTTCAGGTTACCAACTCCCACGATATTTGATGTGTTATTTAGAGCTGAAGCTCCTAGAGAAACAAATGATTGTATGAGGAGCCTTTCTTCAGCAGAGCTGTAAAGTAATCTTAAAACACTTGGTCACAAAGAAAAGCCTGGAAAGGTGGGGTCTCCGTAGGGTTTTCCCTAAAGTCACAAAACTACAGAAAGTAAATAAAACATTTCATGTAAATACATATGCATATGTAAATACATATGCACACATACATACATATAAATCTCAGAGGACTCTAATTTTGTAGCTATTGAGAAGTTGAAACTAATACCTAATTGTTTTTTTGGAATACCTGTGGTGTATAATGCTCTGTTTATCTCACTCTTAAATGAAATTTATTCATCTAGACCCAGTGCATATTCAGTTTTGTAGATATTATCGATGATATGTGAATAAAAAAGACACAAGAAATCACGTTTCAGCCTGAAGGGAATATGACCCTCAGTCTCTATCTGGTTTTAGTCTGATGATCACAGAGGGTAAAGAGAGTACAGGGACACAACTTCTAGAATATATTAAAAATAAGGGAAAGAAATATCAAAGGAGATAAGTGACAGGAAGTAATGCCCCCTCCTCAAGAAAAAAAAAAAACACCACCAAAAAACAATCAATCAAACAAACAAACAGCAAAAAAATGCATTCTAACACTGCTGAAGAATGGCTTGTCACCCTGATCTATGGGCGCAAAGTGGCAGATTCTTCGGTGCTTCAGCAAGACTGAGCTTAACTAAGTGTGTAGATCCAAATTGGGCCCCTAGCCATGAAATAGATTTGCCAAATTGCTTTTGATTCATTATATTTATGATCTTAAAAGCATGTAAGCTATTTTTCCTTTTTCCCCCCCTTCTTTTAGAATAGAGTAAACATAGCTAAAGAGGAGGAGACTGGATCAGTGGTGCCCACCTGGGTGCTGATGCATATGAGGTCCGGGCATCTGGAACGATGTCCAGCTGCAGTGAAACCCTGCGGATGGACTCCAGGGTGCAGGAAAAAAATCCTTTCTGCCTGCAAAGCTGGATCCTGGGGCATTCAGCCTTTGTCACCTGTTTTCTAGAGCCCCATTCCCTCTGCAGGGTGTTTGTCCACTTCCCACAGAGCCTGACCCCCCGAAATGATTTTAGGACCAGAGAAATGACTGTGTGTGACTATACCTTTGAAAAGAGGTTATCTTTCTAATTGAATAATTATTTTTGACACTGGATATCAGCAAATGGTCAGGAAAAAACAGTGTGAAAGACTTTGCTTTAAGCTGCTGCAAGACAATCAGCCACCACATTAGGTTTCATCTTGATCCGAATATCAGGGTGTAGATCAAACCCTGAAGCCTGAGATTAAACCACTCTTGCAAAAAAGAAAGAAAAAAACCCCGCTATTAGCAATAGTGGTTCAACAAAGATAGCTCCATCATCCAGTGCAGGAAACTTTTTAAATCCTTCTTCTTGGTGGCCCGCGAGTCCTACAGCCTAATAAATCACTTTACAGAAAAAGCATTTCCTCTGAATTTGCTGTCTAATATGATAAAATATCTCTTGAATGTCATGTCCCCTTTTTATGTGTCTCTCTTCAAATTTTAAATGATCTTAACTTCCTGCTGGAGTTGGGCTATTGTTTAATCTTTAAAAGCTTCTTGCTTGATTTTCAGAAGTGCTGAGCACCCAGAAACTCACTCAACCAGCCTTCAAAATGTTTTTAAGATCCAGGCATGGTTTTTACACTTAGCCAGTTCAAGGTTGGCATTGGTTTGAGCCCATTTGACATAACAGATTTCCAAATTAGCGGACAGGGGAACATCACGTCTAGGCAACGTGTGCTTCATAGAGGGACTCAGCATTTGCTCCAAATGCTCATTTAGGGAATTAAAAACAGAAATAAATCCAAAATCCTTTTGTTGCTACAGCTAGCAACTCCCCCTCTGCAGCTCTATGGAGTATTTAATCTTGCAGAGAATATTCACAGTGAATATTAGTTAGCACATGGAAAGCACCATGGGCTGCGAACCTGCGGGTTCCTGTTATTGGGTCTCCCTGTGGGAATGTGGGTGGGCTGAGGGCTGGATTTTTCAATAAAAGATGCAGGAGGAGAGAGCAGGGGTGCGGGCGGACTGGCTGCGCCGGCCAGGCTGCTCTGTATCTGAGACGCCGCGATGGAAGTAAAATATTTTGCTTATAAAGAATTTTCATAAACATGTCTTAGGATGTGTATTAGAGGTACGTCTTGGGATGTGCATTAGGAGTAAGCTAAACAAAATGGTATAAACACAGGGATGGCCTGTAATAGGAGAATAAATGGGCTGCCCCGGCTCGCTCCCGCGTCCGCGGAGCTGCCGCCGCTCCCAGCCCTCGGATCTGGGCGATACCTAAGCACAGGGGACACGGAGAACTCGAGGAGCCTGTTTAAAAATAAAAATCAAAAAAGCAGATTTAGCACATCTGACGGCTCTTTGGCTAAAATTAAAAAGGGAAGAAGTCACTCCTAGGAGTCTTGGTGCCAAAAATATCTAAATATTTCTGAGCCAGAGGAAAGAGCAAATTAAAGAGATGGAGGGAATCACTGTTAAATCTGTATCCAAAATGTCTTGCTGTATTTTCAGAAGTATTTAGGCTTCTGAATATATGTGTTACCTATGTAGAAGGTATAAAGAGGCAGACAGCAGGACTTCCAAAAGAGTCAAAACTGGTCAGGTGCCTAAATTCTCAGTGAAATTCAGAAATACCTCCAAGCTAACTTCCTTTCGTCTCCCAGTCTTGATTCCAATTTAGCCCTGACGGAGGCAAACCTCAGCTGGAAAATTAGATGTTTAGCTTTTAAAATCCAGTGGATGCCTAAATATAGACCCAAATACCTAATTTGAGAATTCCACTAAACTTCTCTTTTAAAACTACATGTAACCTATATA